>CATNEM010000111.1:67500-102500 GCA_950096795.1 Macrostomum cliftonense | reverse complement strand
AAATCTGTCTCTGCTAGCCTGTCAATAAATAATTTGACGACTCAGAGAGCAGCTTCCGATGTTTTTTTGCCTGTCCTGCAGAAACATTCGCCCACTCGGTTAGGTTACTCAATCTACTCATTTACACGCAAGGCATGATGTCAGCTGCAGTAACTGCGTCTCGCTTACCCTTCTGGACTGAACGTTTCTCTCATTAATAGCAGCTTAGCGTTGTTGGCAGTGGTTAACATGAACCATTCAGTTACAGTTAAGTTTGTTGTGGCTTCAAAGCCAAGCTAATTAAAAATGGACACGAATGGTTTATGTATCGAAATTGAACGTACACGCTTTAGGGATAAGGGTTTGAGTTTTTAACAGCAGATGTACATTGCTGGAAGAGTGGGGGATAGAGCAAACAGGCCTAAGGAAAATGCGCATTGAATCCACCCCAATTGTACATGCTGAGTGCAAATGCACTAAAGTGAAGTTACGGCATCACATTGAGATTATTTTAACGTTAATATGCAACAACAACTACGAGCTAGAAACTGTGCCGAAAAATAGAAAAAACACGACCCAGGGACTGGACTCTCTAGAGTCATGAAAACG
Source organism: Macrostomum cliftonense (assembly GCA_950096795.1). Taxonomy (NCBI): domain Eukaryota; kingdom Metazoa; phylum Platyhelminthes; family Macrostomidae; genus Macrostomum; species Macrostomum cliftonense. The sequence continues at coordinate 101,912 of CATNEM010000111.1, read as the reverse complement.
CAGGTCTCTATTGCTTGAAAGTTGGCATTTAGCCCAAAAATTGATTACTAACTTCTAGTAGATTTGAATTTTTATGGGAATTAGAAAGCTTAATTTTATTTTAAGACATTTTATAAGTATTAAACGCCTACAGTGTTTTAGAAAGGAGTAAAACGCGCTCTTATTAGGGGAAAATCGACACAATCCATCTATCTTGTTCCAGACACGAAAATTTAGCTTGGCTTGTAAAACTGACTGATTTCAGTGAGAAAGCATTTCCAGTCACGTCTCGTGATTAGCTCAGCTGATTTACTGTTGCCAAACTCAGCAAAGTGCCATTAATCTTGAAGTTCACTCTCCGCAAAACAAGATTTGTTTTTTTGCATCATTGTCATGTCTATTGCCTAATGCATGCAGTTATTTTTATATGGTTAATTGACTTCCATAACGAAAAGGCCGTCTGAATTACAATGACGCTTACGAATGGCATTGAAAACTTTGAGTCGTTCTATTATATCTAAAGCTTGTTTATTTAGGCTAAAAATATTAATTGACAAAAATTTGTTTAGTTGCTGGGATTGAAATCGAAACCGAATGTTCGAATTGGGCAGGCCACTTAATGAAAAAATGTTTTAAGGATGAGCTCTCTGACTAGCTGTCTTAAGTTAATGTACTTTAAACATTAAAAGTTCTATTTCGGCGAGAGACAACATAAAAAATATTGTAAGCAAAATTATAAGCAAATAAAGCATATAGGAACGGGATTGATTTGTCATATTGTTGGATGCATGCATCTATGCTGACAACACAAAAATACTTCAATGTAAAATTGCACATTAAAAATCTGATCAATCAATAGAATCTAATCAAATAACATTTTAAAGTTTAACATTTGACAATAACGTTAGAAGCTGCAAAATAGCGAGCAGAAAACTAATAATTTTCATAATTTTCATAAATTTGATATATTCGGCAACTAAAGCAACTACTCAAAAGCAATACCATGCAGTAAGGCGGAACAACATGATTAGCTTGGTTAGTTACTTTACTACATTAACTAATTGCGCAATCAAAAATCAAGCTGACTGAGATTTGTACATCTGTGTAACCATATACGTACATTTGTTGTCAATCCTACGGCCTTATGCAATGTACATCAATCGAACTCAGGGATTGGCCCTCAAATGTACAATTTATTGCATAACAATGTACAGCAAACCACAAACGGCCAGCCAATCATAAAATGTCAGTTCATTAGACCACAAATGGTGGGGTTGCGTTACCGCTCCGCTTACACGGTGTGGATACACAGCCTTCGGACGTGCCACTACGTTACACTACAATGCAAAGCTAGTGCAAAGCGAAGAACCAAAAAATCCTTCACTTTGTGCGACTTCAAAACACATTAGACAGACAACAAGAACAAGCTAAGGTTAAGTTAAATTTCATTTTAAAGTTTAAGTCTAGAAACCATAGAATCCAGTCAAAACTTTCTCTTGATGCATCAACAACCAGTCTGTAACGGCCTAGTCGGTCAGTAGAATCAGCGGCTGCGAAGAAGCCGGCGTAGCTTTTGATGGCGAAGAGTCGCACAGCGGTGGCGGTGGCGGTTTTGGTGGGGGCTGTTGATGCTGCTGCTGAACATGCTGCTGTTCCAGCTTCTCCATCTGCACAGGTTCCTGGCTGTTGTGACCCTGACGGGCTAGCCGACGAGCTCTGTCAGTGCTGGTGTTGGTCAGGTAGTAGGCTTCTCGTTCGCGAAGCTTCTCCTTGCGCTGTATGGCCCGCCGGAGGCAGCCGCAGCAGCAGACGAGCGCAGCGAGTTGCAGCAGGCGGCACAGCATCTCCCTAGCGTGGGCGCGGTACTGCGGCCCAGTGAGCAGGTAGATTAGAAAATTCAATGAATAGTGCGAGATTGACACTTCGTCGATAATCTTCTTGACGCGCACGCTTAGGAAATAGTTGCGCCATTTCGGATCGGTCATGACCAGCTCGTCCGGCAGGGTGTCGTTGCCAAAGTCGTTGGTGTTCTGCAGGGCGTAGACCATCCCGGCGGGCAGGGAGGTCAGGATCACGAAGAAGGACACGCACACCAGCATCACCGTGGTTGAACGGAACCGTCGTTCGACACTATCGGCCAGAAGGTCGGCGCTGTCGCCGCTGCCGCTAGCGCCTCTTACAGCCGGAGTGAACCTCTTGCTGCTGTCCGTGATGCGACGTAGTTCGCGGACTACCAGCAGGTTGAATGCCAGAGCGGTGACCGGCACCATGCCGCTGAATAGAGTCTCCGTGATCACTGAGTACACGGTCCAAATTGGATTGTCTTCCGTGTTGAATACGCAGCTTTTAGTAGCCGTGTTGTAGTACCTAAATTGGACCCCAATCAAATGGCATTGTCACAAACTTTCTCTCGTCGTAAATTGCATTAGATAAATCCGACAGTTGATTAAAGTCTTAAAAATCCCTACCTGAACGCCAGCGAGATCAGGCTCCAAAGTCCGACCGCCGCAATCATTGCCGCAGTGACGAAGCAAGCCCGACGCGGTGTGCACAGCGAGTCTCGACGAAACGGGAAGCAGATGGCAATCCAGCGTTCAATGGTGAAACAGAGCACCAGAGCTGGCGACAAGTACTGGGCGGTGAGCAGCAACACGGGCAGCAGGGTGCAGTTCATCATGTTCTCGTCGTAGTGTCCCCAGGCCTCGCGCAGCTCCTGAAAAGGATGCATGGCCAGGAAGAGCAGATCCCAAACGGACAATGCGGCCAGGTAGACAGCGGACGAATTGTTCCGTCGCACTTTCGGTTTCATCCAGATGCAGGCGCTAAGAAGATTGCCGAACAGGCCCAGGAAGTACCAGAGTGGAGTGATGCTCCGGTCAATTAGCAGGATAGTTGGGTCGAATCGTTCGAACACTTGCACCATTGTGGCGTAGCGCGCTCGCATCGAACTATTACTGATGTCGCTGACAACTGACATTGCTAGTGCTCAGGTTTTTTATTGCCTATTCAAAGATTTGTTGATCCCGAAAAATTTTTGTCGCCTGAAATTGTTTAATTCAATTTTTTAGTTAAGTTTGGATGTTATGTCTTAAAACGCGTGAATAAGACTCAATTTGGAATGCGTATGTCTTCACATTATGCCAGAGACCTCAGTACGTAAGCACAAGCCTATATTTAATTTGGTGAAAGAATGGTCCCAGCAGGAAAGGCAAACGGATGCGCCCAGAAACAGGATCCCAACGCATGTATAGAAAAGTCCAAGTCTCTTAGAATAGAGCAGCTCCGGCGCAACCCGTGAAATTTCGTCGGCTTAGCCTCTTACTAGGGGGCGGACTACAGTTATCCGGGTTAATTTGATTATAAGATTGGCAGAGTCCGGATAAACTATGGACCTCGCAACACCCTGAGCTCCGTCTCTCCCTTTTCCACATCTTGGAGGACATGTGAGCTTGAATGAACGAGTCAGATTGTGTGAAAAGCTGCCCGTTTGGAGGTGCCAGTACTTCCTTCTCCGTATCAGGGCTTCCCGCGATGTAGCGGAAGCCTCCGAGGACTTACGTGTATTTAATTTGAACCGAAATTTAGGCTTATGAGTCGAGCTAACCATATGAAAAAAAAATTTTTGCGACCAAATTAAAAAATTAATGGAACTAAAATGCTACTTAGGTTGATCAATGACCATGTCGAAAACATTAAATTCAATTGCATGCTTTGTTTTGTGCACGAATAAAAATTCTGAAAATAAGTTTTCTACTTTAAATAAGCAACGTTTTCTCAGGATCCTGTCTTTATAAGTCACCCTTTTTCTCATTCTTCTCTTTTGTATTCCTCCTACAATTCCCCCGTGCTTTCTAATCCGTTCCAGTTGTCACCCGATGTCACGCCTTCCCGCTCCCCTTCCTGTTTCGACTAAACCTAGCTATGACAAAAGTTTATTCGGCAGGGACACCCACATGTGAATACATCGGAGAAGGCAGGTGCGCCTCAGAACCAGAACCAAAAAAAACTGCAGCTTCCTGCCCCTGGAACAGGAATTCATGTGTTGCATCTTCCTGTAAGCGACGCCAATGGGAAAAAATCATCAACTGCCTGTTTCTGTGGATACAAGCCCAACGCCAGGCCAAATCATGCGCTCGTATTGGGGCTAATGCCGAATTTTTTGTTCTGGAAATATTTTTCAATCGAGAAATTTTTTTCTCACGAAAGTTTCGTGCTTTTTCTTGAGCTTGAGTTAAATTTAAATCAAATATTTAATTATTTTTGTTTTTGGATGCGAAAAAAATATGGCTTTGTGTTAGAAGGTACAAAAATAACACTTTACCATATCTGAAAAGCAAATTTTTAGTTTCGTGCTTTTTTCTCTACCTAATTAATACTCGCAGTTCTAACTGATTAGTAGAAGTTGCCCAACTATCTGGAAGTCAGTTTAAATAACTTTCTTAACGAAAATTTCACTCGTAGCATCACCATGGACTGGGGATTATTAGTTATCAAATTGAATATTTAATTAATACAATGCGATTTTTGCAAAAAACTCAAGTTTCTAACTCCTGAGAGCGTCATGTACGAGCGACTTTTTGCATGAAGGAGCGGTCCCAGATTCGAAATTTTTCCCAAAGGTCAGACACTAAGTTGCTCATCAAAAGCATCTAACCCTGGGGACTCAATCAAATGGCACAGGCGGAGCCAATGTTTGAACAAAAAAATGAAGCGAAAGGTTGAGCGGTTCCAGGTGAGTCCTAAGATTGCGCCGAGTTTTTCTTCCACCTTTCTAGTGGGCCTCAACTGCTCCAATTGCCCTTCTGTATTGACCCGGAGTGGAATGAAAAGATTGGGGAATATGAGGGAAAGGCATTCTTAACAAACACTTCGGCGTCCTATCCCTGTTTATTAAGAAATTCAATCGATCAAAAAACACTTCAGCTGCCGACTACCAGAAGCAGGGGAAAAATCTCCTCGAAGTCCAGCTCGAATATTTTTCGTCTGCACCTAATCGCGAATGTCCAAAAAATGATTTTTTCCCACATGGCAACTGACTGTCTTGCTTACGAACAAAAATCGGCTGCAGTCATTTGAGTCAGTTTCTATAGGAAATCATCATGAAGACCTATGAAGGCTTAGCAGGCCATCTGCTCGGGTGAAAGCTGTCGAGACAGAGAAGCTGCTTTTTCTCGCTAAAAGATTTGCATATTAGGGCTTGGCTATGGGCTTGGGGTGCTAAAAGACTTTTTTTTCTAGATGCAGTCATGAACTTCCCTGGTACTTAATGAAGATAATAATTATAAAAACTGTAGATGAAGCATTTAGTCCCCATTACGGAGAAAGTTGAAGTACTTTTATTCCTTAAGTCTTATTGAAGCCTGGAAAATTGATTTTGGAAAATAATTATAATACTACCTTTAACTACTTTGACTGAACAATTGAAATTATATTCTTGATAGTAAAATTTCTTGACACCTAATGTTTAATACTGCATTAAATTAAAAACTTACCAGATAGCGGTTTTATCCTAACAGTCTTTTTTTCAAATGGGATTTCTCTAAGTTTGGAATATTGAGAAGCCAAACGAAGCAGTGTAGCTAGCTAAATCAAAAGCGCAGCAAACGCCTTTTCATTCGAGCTGCGCGGTCCAATGGCAGAGACCACTTCATCCAATTGGTCGGTTAAGCCAAGGAGCAAAAGAAATCAAACAAAGAGAAATTAGATGGATTAATGATAGAGAAGACACTGAATAAGTGGATTAGTATGAGCCGTGGCTAAATAACGGCTCTCTACTTACTAATTTTATAACAAAAAGCATAAATGAAAAAACTTTTTTGTGCGCTGTTCCTTTCAACTAGCTAGCTTTAGCTTCTCAGCTTGTCAAAATCTGAAATAAAGTCCATCAACATGGTTATGAATAAAGTATCCTATAGAAAGTTTGCCACAAGAGCGGCGACCTAAGGCAGTTCAAAAGCTGTTTATTTAAGTTGCTATGCCGAAGAAAAGTCATTCATCAGGTACAAAATGCGAGCTCTAAAACACGGCAGTAAATAATGCGCCTAGATTCTGCTACAGTTCCTTTCGCATCGAATAGAAAAAGATCCAACTGAAAATAATATACTTCTAAAGAAGTCATTTACATTTCCCCTCTCAGCGGCCGACTGTCTAGATAGAAGAAAAAAACTTTCCCCGAATAAACCGTTTGCCTTTCCTTCCGCTTCTGTTTTCCCGTCCTGGGGGGACTAGGCCAAATTGAGGGCAATTAGCTAAGTCGATTTTCTTCGGACTTGAGGCAATTTGGATCGCAGGAAGGGGTGGAGCTGAGCCTCAAGTTGTATGCGCATTTAATCCACTGATAGATGACATGCCCATTAAGCATTGGTTCCTAAAAAAATATCGAATACAATTCGTACGCTCGTAAAAGCTTAATAGCATATTAAGTGGAGGAGTCTTTTGCTTATAGCTACTGTAAAAAAATTCTTACATCCTTACGAAAATTCAAACCGATAAAACAGCGGTACCCTATCATCTACAGAGTAACAGTTTGGTAGCTAGTCCTGCCTTGATTGGGTCACTTTCATAAAGCCTAAAGGTTCGTTCACACTACTTCCAAAACACACGAATGTACACCGAGTTCTCCGGCCATTAATTTGATCAACACAGGAAATGTACGAAAAATTCAACTTATTTGATGACCTTTATTAACGTGTTACCTTCATGTAATATATAGCGCTATTTGAAGGCTAAGTGAAGGACGCCTCATTTTCAGTAATTATTATTACTATTACTATTATGCGCACGCCTTGTAGGTGCAGATTTTTAACGATTTTATTTGAAATTTTTTTAAGCGAATTGGGAATCACTCGAGTAGAAAAGTATGATTGGGGACCTAACAATAAAGGTAAAAGGTAAGAAAATCAAAAACAATTAACTACCTACAAAAAAGATAGGACAACCAGTTTTAAAATCTGTTACTTCTTATTTTTTGCAGCGCAGCAGTTGATCTCTAGTCAATGTAAGATCGGCTATGGATATCTGCCATATTTGTGCATCCTCATTTCTCATTATGCAGTAAACTTTGTCAACACTAGTCAGAAAGTTGTTGTTCGGACAATCGAACAGAGAATGGACTTCATTTTTTGTGAATCCTCGAGACATAGTGGGCAAAGTCTTTCGATGTAGGGAATTTTAGCGACAACATATCTTTGGGTCTCTACTGCTTAATTGTGATAACATTGAGACGGAAAGCAGCAAGTGTCTGCTTATAATGTGCGGTCAAGCTGCTATATTACATTTGCCAGAGCCAATCCATACGGGTATATGACTCGTAGAGTGCTTTTAGGAAAAAAAAGTCAGACCAGATGTACAGCTGTGTACCAGTGTTGCATGAATATAGACAATTCCATTGTGTTGGTTCAACATATCAGAACAGAAACGACGATAAGAAACGCTGATAGGATAATCCAAAAAGTGGAATCTGAGCCGCCTAATGAGTAAGATTGAGCCCAGGAACGCATGCGAATTCCGAAATTTTTCCTGTCATAACCCTGGATCTCATTTTCGACCAATTATCGAGTCAACGACTGTGTATAGAGCGTCAGAAACTTTTTTTATATCCAGAAAGATCTATAGAGAGCTGAGTATTTTTTTAGGCTTAGTACTCGGAGTTAATTATGGCCGCGTGCGTGCTGCGACACTCGCCATTATTATAATTAGTTCGATGCGCATCTTTGGCTTCGCCGAGCGACAGTTTTTTGTCGAAATTTTTTCTCAGAAAAATAACTTTGCAACGTTTATCTGTGGCTGCCATGCACACTTGTAATTAGGTGTAGCTCTGTTTACTCTCATGGATTTGACGTGCCTCTGACGCAAATGCTCAAGGTTTCAGCGAACAATAATTACTAGCGTATTTCAAGGAGGAGGAACCATCTTCTCTAGGGCCGAGCCATGAATAGCTTGGGTGATCATCACATCAAAATCAGCAGAGTTTTACATTAATCTCTTAAAAAACCGCTCAAAGCAAGCACCTCTAAAACCTGGACGTACTACATCCATAGAAACACGCCTTCACGCGTTCGGTACGTTGCTCAGTTGATTATAAACGACGAAAAAATGTCCTGTTACGAGCGTAGTTCTAGAAAGCAGCATAACAGGGCGTAATTCAGGACCTGAGCCGCTTATAAAGGAGGTAATGTCTTCAGCGTGAGAAGCAGCACCTCCTGCGCCAGGTCCGGTGCGAATGAAATCGTCAGTAGATCGACGAGCTAGGAGGGGTATTTCGGACCGATATTTGCGGTTGCGGAGTAGAAAAGTTTGAGCATTTGAGTAGTAGTTTGCTCTTGATTTATCACGTCTAATGGAGACGTATTAACTGTTTGCTTGTGGAAGAGAAGTTCTATCGACTTTGTTTCAATGGTAGATAGTTCCATTGGATCGTAGTCTATTGTGTTAAATTTTTTAATAGCAATTTAGACTAGACGTATTCTGTCGAAACCCAATACAGCTTAGGTCTTAGTTAAAAAAACTTAGCGAATCAATTTGCAAATCGTTCAAGAAGGTGCGCGAACGAGCGCTTGTTAACTGCATAGTTTTTTAAGTGTATACTTCGTGTCTCAACTGAAACCAATTCGGCACGTGCTGCAAGATATTGGAACAAACTTATAACCCAAGCTGGGTGAGGGGGGTATCACTAGCCCGAAATTTCACTTCCTCAAAAAGTACCCGTCTTTCACTATCTCGAAATTTTACTTCCTCGTAACTCCGTAAACAAAGTCAACCGATGCTATGCTGAATCTAGCAATGTCGCTGCTGTTTGAGTTTTCGAGGAAGTGAAATTTCAGGATAGTGAAAGCGACCCCTGGGTGATGCTTGCCTGTCCGAACCAGATCCGTCCTGTGATTACACACACGAGGCATGCCCCCAAAAGTAGTTTGCAAAAATTAATATCGGTCAAATCTCCTCTATTTCCAATGTCTGAGATTTTTTAAATCTAGCAATCGAAACCAAATTTATGAACAAAATATAATAACGTGCCCTGTAACATAGACTTGCAAAAATTTCAAAAATAAAAACCGTAAACAAATTCAACCGATGCTGAAAGGAGCTTTCATGAACCGTCGATGGAGCTGTCAATCAGCAATTTCTCGGATGGCCATTCGGTTGGCCTCGTCCAGCAGATCAAGAATGGATTCAGCAAAGGTATCGGTGTCACAAACACGAGGACAAGCTCAATGCTGATCAGCTAGATCAGTTCTTATTCTATTGACACGCCCTTATTGTAAATATCTATGGCAAATAAGGGAAGCTACGAGCTCATAAAAGACAGCATGCTAAGTATAGAAGTCCATGGTAAAAGACTAGGGCCTGTAGATTTCCCCATGTTTCTCAAGGGGCAGTGAACTTAAAGAATTGAATCGAAGAACTCAAACTACAAACACAACTAAGCAATTACGTTCCCATCCGTTGCATCGTTAGATGGACTTTTGAGCGAACTACTTGTTAAAAATGTTGTTGAAAACATTTTTGTGGTCTTCAAGTGTGACAGTTAATTAAAAAATGTGGGTTTACCTTTATTTCACTTTTGCGAGTGCCTTAAGTCTCCAAGCTTAAAATAAAAGGCTTTTCAGCGCGAAAAAATAAATAAATTTGTGTTACCACCTTAATTCACATAAGACGATATCAAATAAAAGACGAAAGGCACCGGTGCTAATATTTTCGAGAAAAAAACAAATAAAACGACGACAGAAAATGAAATTATAGTTAAATTCTTTGTTTATCAGGCATTTGGAGAATAAATACATTAAAACCTGAGAATTCAATTCTAATATTGTAAATTTTTTGACACGGTAATTAAGATTTTTAGATGCACGAGTTTAAAAACTATATTGCTTGACCTCGGGTCAGTCGCGTGCAGAATAGACTGCCTCATAACAGTATTCTTGCAGAGTTTCTTTGACTCAGCAAAATACTTTCCGCACACTAGAAAATTTAAATTTTTTGTTCAAAATGTGACCCCCTTAATTTATTTAACGAAAATTAGCAGAATTTTTCATTAAAAACATTTAAATGGTCGGCGATCAAGTATGCTTGCTTCATCGATTATTATTATTATTTTAATTCACCTCAGCACACATTATTTGGCACACGGCTCGGAACTTCAAGTGCAAAGCAACGGTAAGTGTCATTTTTTAATAAAAATTTATTTAAATAAATTTTTGTTTTCATTTAAAAATCAAATCAAATGAATCGGAAACTCATGGTTGTTATCATCAGCTTAAATGAATAATTCTTAAGACTTGTCCCAACTTTCTGCTTGAATAAAGTAATAAAAACAAATAACTATTTGCTTTGATATATACTTAAAACATGCTTCCAGGTCACTAAATTAGATAGAAAGTTTTTAATACAAAAAAATCTTAGTTAACACATCTTATAACCTTTTAGTAGTTTATTTTAAAAATCCATCAACATAGAAGTTAAACTTTTACCTGAAAAAATGATCTAAAAATTTCAAGAGTGGGTTTATTTTTTCAATAGTTTTAAATTTCGTAAAAATTTTAATCTGTCTGTAAAACTGTGCATTTGTTTTCAAAATTTCATTTAAAAACTTTACTGGAGCACTTAATGTGATTTTCAGGCAGTTCAACCGTTAATTCTTTCTCTGCGTATACGGTGCCGCCGAATGAACCAACAGCTTTTCCGTCCGAAAATACAAAAGAATCTACTGGTTGGTCATCATCTAGGGAAAGTTTTTCCACAACATCCATAAAAAGAGCTACAAGTGCTGTTGGTACAACAACAACAGAAGCACCACAAGTAACAACAGAAAATCTATTGACCATTAGATTTACAAGCTCATCCTTACTCACTTCTGCACCTTCAAATTCTGAGACAGCTGCTTCAACAACAGCATCTAATAACGGTCAAACTGCTGTTTCGAATAGTTCAAATGCCGCAGAATGTCGAAAAGATTTTTATACTAATCGAAGTTTTTCGGAATTCTGGCTACAGACAGGTAATTCTGAATCAATAAATTGGACAAGACGAATGTATTTTACTTTGTAGTTAATAAAATTTCTATTAAAATTTCCCCTATTTTAGTCCTGTTGTCCGTCTCCATAGAAACTAACGCGTCTTCGTGTCAATGGCGTTTAGAAACAACCGAAAAGCTGTTGAAACTAGTTAATTTGACCATTGGCAAGGATGAACATAATGCTACACTACAAGTGGCAGTAAGTGAACTTTGGTTATAGACAAGGGACGCAAAAGGACAGTCGGACAAAGTCAGACAGAAATACAGAGCTAGTCAAATTGAGATGGGAGATGGCTGTAGGAAGCAGAGCTTAGAAAGTGACTTGCACTGGGACTTGCTTTGACTGTCGTGAACGCACCCCACCATCAGCTGGTGTCTACCATCAGACTGAGTGGAAACTACAGCCGGAAGGTCCGCCTAGTGTACATGATTCAACGAAATGGAGCGCCCGGTCCTGCGGCACAATATGCTGCTCTGATCAACAGCAAATTCGGTGCTAATGAAGCATCCCGACTGCTTGGTTACGAAGTTTCTCAACCAATTGCCGCGCGTGAGTTTTGCTTTGTTTCCAATTAGACTATCGAAACTCACACAGTGTGCACTTTCATATGGCATAAACAAAAACTAAAACCAATTGCCTACCTATCCAGCCGTACTAAAAGAATCGGCTTCGACAATTGATGACGCAACTGAGTCGCATTGGCACCAGCTGGCTGTGGTGTCGGCCATCGCAACCGGTCTGGTGCTCATCATCGTCTGTCTAGTCACCTCGGTGGTGATGTCGGTTTACTTCGGCTGCCTTCGACCGAGGCGTCAATTCGACGGAGCTGCTCGACGAAGATCAAAGCGTCGGCAAGGAAGTAGGCCACGTTGTGGCCGGCGACGATTCGGTCGAGGCGGCTGGCCGGCCTACGACGATGACGTCGAGGCTGAGGAAGACGACGACGACGAAGTCCGTCTGCCTGCCGGATCGGCCTGGCCAGTCCTGGCGCACATGCGAGCGGTAGGTGTGACGTCATCGCTTGGTTGGGCAGCCTTTCTACCGCGTGTCTTCCAGGGCCCAATCGTTTAATCTCGTCAGTTAAAACAACCGATTTCTGTCCCCGGCAAAAGTTCATAATCATTAGCATCTGGCATGGGCCAAAGGGTTCCGAAACCAAGAAATCGCCTGAAAAGTTCTGTTTGCACTTTTCTTCGCCAATAGCCGGAAGAAAATCTATAAAAAGGCGAATATTTGTAGCTGCCATTTTTTGGCACATAGTGTGTTCGCGTGGAGCTTAATCTTTCCTCATGGGGAAGGGGCTAAATCCTGGCTAGAAAATGGTTTCTTCACACAAAAAATTTGCTTATCCCATCGGGGACTTTGCTGGAGGGCGAAACGAAATTCCAACGAACAATTCTCCTGTTTCGAGACCCTAACTCGGCAGGGAAGTCAGGCTGGTGGTTGAGGGATTTGTTAAATCCTTAATCCGTAGCTGCTACGGCATTAAATCTCCTTAACGGGTCAATACGGGTCGTTCTCATTCGCGTTAGCTGTTTTTTAATGCCTGGGAAACAGAATTTTGCGGGTTTTTATGGACTCGGAACTGCAGTGTTATTGTGTGTTCAGGACTAACCTCGAGTTTTCAATACCCTCGACTTGACTTAGACTTGGCTACTGGGTCTTCAATTTCTTGTCTTCATATGTAGCTAGACATAATAGCTCAAAAACAAATAATAAGTAAAAATATATTTCTGTGTTCAAGTTTAAATTAAGGAGGTAAGAGCTCGAATTCAAGTTTTAACAGGCGGGAATCCTCGAAGACGGTCGTTCCCAGGTATTGTATGTTTTTAACTTAACAATCGTAAAAATTTACGAATAATTCTTAGCTGGCACAACGCCTGTCAATGTGAAGGTTCATCAGCATTCAAGCTACCTGTCTTGAACAATCTTTCGCCTCAGAAACACTCCAGCCTCAGTAGTTCCGCTATCTGTGTTTACGCGGGGCACACAAATATCATAGCAGAGATAACGGGGCCAGTGTCCCGGCTGCAGAAATCTCGCAAGACACTTCTTTATCATCCATGAAGAATATTGGGCGTCTCCGCCCCCCCAAAATCCACATCTAAAACTCCCGTAAGGATCCCTAAGCATATTTCAACCTCTCCATAGTTATATACAGCTTCATCATAACAATGAACGAGTCTGTGACCTCAACGGTCTGACCCCGCGCAGAGGTGCAGACTCCGTCATCTCAATTCTGGCTGCTCCCCACGTGTACACACACACACACACACACACACACACGTGTCTTCCACGCGCGCTCCTCTCTCTCTGCACCTCATTCATTCATTCCCCCCTCCCCCCAGCAACGCATTTTATTGCCAATAAGTAGCCCCACACACTTCTGCATTGCTGCAGCCCGTTGCCAAAAAAACTCCTGCCCACTACCTATTAGGAGTTCTGCTCATATGCCACACTTTGTTTCTTACAGTTGAGCAACTAATGGGGCGATGCGTCACTGCTCTGCTTACAGACTCTGAGTCATGCGACCGCCATCAATGCCATCAATTTCTCTGAGCAAAATGCTTTTATTTGAGCAGAATTGTCCATATACTCCTTGGATCCTAGATCCCTTTCAAACGGGAATTGCGGGGTGAATTGTCGCTTTTGTTTTCTGTCTTGAACTGGGGGGAGGCCGTTGGGTTGGATCGATGAATTGAAGCCAACTTTCTGCTAACTAAACCAGTGTATAAAAGTTTCCCAATTGCTTCCAGGTAAAAACTGCTGTAGTTAACATCCTATTGACTAATTGTTTGGTTAAACCGCAATCAAGTAAAGCTATTGTAAATTAACCGTAAAATTTAAACTAGCAAACTGCTAGCTGCTTAAAATCCCGCTAAATACGCGTAAAAGAAGGTTCAACAAAACGGAACCAGTTAACAGCGTGCAGAGAAAAAAAGAGTTCGTTCAGGAATGCTTCAAGGGGTTGTGTGTTTCTGTGCCGTGTGAAACTTGACTCAGCAATGTAGGCCTTAGCCTTCACTGTAATTTGCATACTACCTATACAAAGTGTAGCATAGGTATTGACGCTCGCAGAAAGTTCATTAAAGCTAGCTAGACCTCTCTAGTTTTAAGCGTGGGGTCAGGTGAACCGAACCGAACCGAAACAAGCGCGCCGGGTTTTCACATTTCACATTGGCAGGGGAAGACATATTGGATTGAGGAGTAATGGGGAGTGCCAATGCTGGCAGCTCGGGGCACTCAGAAAGTTGAATCGAATCAATGCGAAGGACATGAAGCTGCTTGGAAGAGAGGGAGAATGAAAAGAGGGAGAGGAGAAAAGAATTGGGAAATTTTATTGACTGGCAATCCAGTGGTGCAGCACTCAGAGGTTCTGTTCGATGCTGAATTCAAATCAGTGACCCTCAACTATTTTTGGACATTTTAAGAGACCTATTTTAAAAGGTTTTGGTCAATCGGTGTGTTTCAATCTGAATTTGTTTTGCTGCCCGCGACAGAACCCGAAAATCAGCTACAGCGCCGCCAATATTGAGGCAATCGCTGACCAAGTCACCAGACGGTTGGAGGCGCACATGTGCGAGCTCGTGCTCGGCTGGCAGGCAGCTCATCATCAACAACAACAACAACAACAACAACAACAACAACAACAACAACACCAGTCCACGCCGACAAGCACAGACTCGGTTGGTTCGCCTGTCACGGCAGTGGAATCGTCTAACAATGAAATGTCACCGCCATCTGGCGCAGATGATGCTGGAGAAGTGCAACTGCGCCGATGTCCTCAGGCGAACCCTATTGACAGAGGCGACCAGAGTTTGAACGGGCCGAATACGAAAGGTCAGTCAGTGCGTGGGTCCTTTGGGCGGAGCGGTATAGAAGTGCAGATGGACCAGGCCTAGAGGGAAAGAAGAAGCATGAGGGTTTTTTTATTTATTTCACTTGCTTTAGTCGGAAAAATCTTTGGCAGTGTGGTCTATCTTTTCTTTTTAAAATGCCGCCTTGTTTAAATTATAACATGTTCAAATTTATTTCGACAATTGCTTTTAGGTCGAAGCAACGAGTTGGAGACAGTGGAAAACTGCAGCAACAGCAGGCAGCAAAGCGTAAGAATTGAAATAGGGGGTGGGAGATGGGGTTGTGGGAGATGGGGGATGGGAGATGGGGGATAGGAGATAGGGGGATGGGAGATAGGGCGTGGGAGATAGGGGGATGAGAGATAGAGGGAAGGGAGATAGGGGGTGGGAGATAGGGGGATGAGAGATAGAGGGAAGGGAGATAGGGGGTGGGAGATAGGGGATGAGAGATAGGGGGAAGGGAGATAGGGGGTGGGAGATAGGGGAAGGGAAATAGGGGGATGGGAGATAGGGGATGGGAGATAGGGGAAGGGAAATAGGGGGATGGGAGATAGGGGATGGGAGATAGGGGAAGGGAAATAGGGGGATGGGAGATAGGGGGAAGGAAAATCTGCACCTGAGCGAAAGGCAAATGGACAAAAAATATTTTATCCGAGACTTGGGAAGTAAAGACGAAAGACATCGTGAGTGTTTGCCTCTTCGGCACCTGTCTACAACACGCATCTGTGTCTCATTCAGGCCATCTCCGAGCTAATCAAAGTGTAGCAATTTAGTTTTCCCTTTAAGCAGAATTTTTTAAACCTACCTGGATTCGCTAATGCACTGGCTAGTTTTATTTTTGCGAATGGCGAATCCGATTTCTAGGAGCGTGGGAGAGCCCGGCGCGGGAAGGAGAAATTAGATTTCTGAGATAGAAATCTGTCTCCCATCCGTCATAGTTCTCTCGGGCATATAAGTGAGTCGGTGACCGCACAGATACTGGGGAGCGAAGCAAATGCAGTTTGTAGCTAGATATGAATACATATATACATTTATTCCACATTCCTAATGCAGTATCTCGACCTCGAATCTGATAAAGCTACATATGAGCAATTGCATGCCCATTACGTGTCTACTGCGTGCATTCCCTTTGGCTCGTTCGGGCTTCTATAATATAGCAAACTCACCTCGAATAGGGTCAGGCGGGGTTGCAGGATAGGAAAGGATGGGAGCTGTGATATAATGGAATTCTACCAATTCATCTGAAAAAAATTTAAAGGGCTCTATGGCTTACGACTAAACCTCTCCAGTGACACTGCCATTTTGACAAATTACTTCTTGCGACATACTCACTACACCCTCTGACACATTATCCCCTGACATCTCCCCCAAATATTTCCTCTCCTGACATCTCCCCCTTAATATATCCTCTCCTGACACATCCCCTTAATATATCCTCTCCTGACACATCCCCCTTAATATATTCTCTCCTGACACACCCCCCTTAATATATCCTCTCCTAACACATTCCCCTTAATATTTCCTCTCCTGACATATCCCCCCTTAATATTTCCTCTCCTGACATATTTCCTCTAATATTTCCTCTCCTGACATATTTCCTCTAATATTTCCTCTCCTGACATATTTCCTCTAATATTTCCTCTCCTGACATATCCCCCACATATTTCCTCTCCTGACATATCCCCTCTGATATTTCCTCCCTTGACATATCCCCTGATATTTCCTCTCCTGACACATCCCCCTTAATATTTCCTCTCCTAACATCTCCCCCCTGATACTTCCTCTCCTGACACATCATGCACATAACTCCCATCGTGACGCATACCCTCCACTACTATGTACCGCATACCCTCCTGAAATATACCATCTTGAAAAACCCTGCGCTAAGACAACCCCTCATTTAAACAAAATTACACCCTAGTACCCTAATACAGCTCCTTTCAGACTCCCCTCTCATAAAAGTGCCGCCTAGCGAAGAGACCAATGAGGCGAGCAGCTGCGCAAAAATCTCCCCCCCGCGTAGATTTTCCCCGGGTTCCCTTCAGGTCACACGCTCCCTGTATAAACTATTTGATGCGCTTTCAGCTATGCTCACAAACCTTTTTTTATTCGACAGCAGAGATTTTTTTATTTCACAATGGATTCCCGGAGGCGGACAAATAGATAAATGCGTCTGGAGAATTGGATCTGATGGGAAGCATATTTTATCTAAGGAACCAAATGGAAGCAAGATGGGAAGAAAAGACGCCGCTCAGAGCAGGGGGACGGTTGGGGGAATCCCAAGAGGTCCCTAGCTCCCGTCAATGCATTCTTAATGCAAAGACGCCCGCCGCCACAACTCAGTCCTCAAAATCAGTAATGAGTTGTTTGCATCCAGACGAGCACGCCACTGCTCAAACTCCTGGCTGCTCTGTCTGTCCGCTGTCTGTCTCTCCCTCCCTCTCTGTCACAAGAGCATCTGTTTATAACGAATGACTCATATGGGGGTAGAGACAAGCTTCCAACAGGGGCCTACTGCAGTAGACATTGAAAACTTAACCCAGAAGCAACTTTGGATACAGATCTATAGATCAAAGTGTTATAAAGATTCTTATTCTACTACAAAGTATATAAATAAATTCAATGATAAAAATTCGACCCAAGTCGTGGCAGCTGTAAGATTTCGCCTTTTGGATTAGAACTATCTAGAAAAACAGTATCTGTTCCTTCCATTTCTGTTTTCGCACCCTTCATCTTCATCTTTCTCCTATTTTGCTCCTTCTGATCCTGTCTTTCTGTTCATCATCACTTCTCTTTTTTCCTTCCAAAGTGTCGATCTACCTCTCTCCGTTTCTCTTCTTTTCCTCTCTTCTATCTCCCATTTTTCCGTAATTTTTACCACGTGACAATAAATTATTGATTTAATAATTTCGCCCTATGTATTCATTAATAATTCATTCTATCAGGGAGAAAAATTAATTTCGCAAAATGATCGAGGTCAGTTAATTTCCTGTCTTAGCTCGTAGTGTTTGCCCGGAAGCCGGAAGTCGAACCTAACAGGGGCAGCCCTTGACGACTAAGCAGCAGGCAGGGATTATTTTAGCGGCTTATGATTTATCACGACCATTGCGAGATGAAAATTAATGAAAAAGATTTGCAACTGATAAGCTGAAAATCCTTTTTTGACTCGGCTGCAAAATTTCATCTTGCAGTGTGAAGATTTCTGATCAATTGGAAAGGCTTTGATGCCGCCTCCTTGATGGCCTCGCACGAAATGCATTATGCAGGACCATCTCGGGGCTTTGCTCTGCAGCTGAGATCTTCAATTATTGATTTTATTAATCAGTCTCATTCTCGACACGTATTTAAATAGATAATCTTAAGCCTCTGATACTTAGGAACTAGGATAATCTCAAACCTCTGTCATTAAGGAACTGGGATAATCTCAGCCATTTGACACTAGGAACTAGGATAATCTCAACCATTTGACACTTAGGAACTAGGATAATCTCAACCATTTGACACTTGAGTAACTAGGATAATCTCAACCATTTGACACTTAGGAACTGGGATAATCTCAAGCCTCGGACACTTAGGAACTAGAATAATCTCAAGCCTCTGACACTTATGAACTAGGACAATCTCAAACCTCTGGCACTTAGGATCTAGGATAATCTGAAGCCTCTCACACTTAGGAACTAGGATAATCTCAACCCTCTCAAACTTAGGAACCAGGATAATCTCAACACTCTCAAGCTTATGAGCATAAATAATCTCAAACTTCTGACACTTAGGAACTAGGATAATCTAAACCTCTGGCACTAAGAAACATGAATAATCGCAATCCTCTGACACTTAGGAACTAGGATAATCTAAAGCCTCTGAAACTTAGGAACTAGGATAATCTCAAACCTCTGACACTTAGGAACTAGGATAATCTCAAACCTCTGGCACTGAGGAACTAGGATAATCTCAAACCTCTGGCACTGAGGAACTAGGATAATCTCAACCTTCTAACACTCATGAACATAGATAATATCATTATCCAAGAAATAGTCCCACTCTTCGACTTTTATAAAATTGCATAAACTCACCATCTAGCACTCGGGAACTTACAAACGCAGATAATCTCACTCGTTAAAAAGTACCCCTTGTATTTGTAAAGCAATTTACAAATCATCAAAAGTTTATGAAGTGCATAGAGCCTAATAACGGATAAAAAATGTTTCAACGGTTTCGAGAAAGCTTAAAAAACATTTTAAATTTCTTCATTTTTTTAACAAAAGTCCCACGCGCTCTCAACGCAATGCCCCTTCCAAGTTTTCCCAAATTAGTGGGAACAGTGCGTTAACAAAAAAAGGTGGGATGAAAGGCCGGCTCATTATTCGGGTTTCGCGTGCACTCGTCAACAGGGTCATCCATCAGGGAAATATAGGGATGGCTAAAGTTTCCTTCCTTCAGAGCGGCTAAAAAGCAGAAGCTCTCGCCTCCTGTTAAAATAATTACAGTGCCAGCAGGGCCTCAGCAGATTTGGTTTCACTTTGTAACGAAGAATGAACCGGCTTAGCTGATGTCAGCCTGCTCTGTGCATTCTCTGTCGGCTTCTTTTTGAAAGCTGAAACCTCCACTGTTGCATAGAATTTTTTCTTTAAAAAATATTTGCATTTTTTCAGGCGGTGGAACGACATAGAAACAAGGAGCGACTGCGCAGCATCCAGTTGGGAAGGGAGGATGACGGGTAAGCCTTGTGAATTCCCGCTACTTGTTGGTTGATACGCTGCTTCCGGGGGTCTGTGAGAGAGAAATTTCAACCAGAGATTCATTCAGTGAAATCGACTCTTCAAACCATGATCGAGGAAGTAGTAGAGTAGGTCCACTAGAGTAGGAAAAAGTTAATCTTCCAAGTTTCTTAGAAATAAAGCAAACTTCTCCAAGTCGATCTGACTCATCCACTGTCACGTACGTTGCCAAGTAAAACGTATAAATAAAAAAAATCGCGACTTTAGAGGGTGACGGAGCGAACTCTCGCAGGTTATTGATCCAGACTCGGCTGAGAGCAGTACACAGCGAAAAAAAACGGAGCGAGGACACAGTGAAGAAGGCAATAAGTCAGGAGCTGAGCAGTCACGAAGAGGCCACTCAACCCAGCGTCAGCGCTGACTGAGCAGCGTGATAAAATAGGGAATTTGATTGCTGGGAGCTACTTCAGTGAAGGATCTGTCTTGCCTTTTGCCCGACTTTTCGTTCTCACGCAAAATCGAGCTGTTTGGTCCTGACAGCGGGACTCAATCTGATGAAGCAGAAAACAAACGGGCTTTAGGAAAAGCAAGTGACGATGGCAGTTCTGTTTGACTCCGCTATTTTTTTGTCGCAACAGAAGCTCTTAGTGGAAGGAGGGGAATCTCATAACGAAGTATTTAATTAACTTTACTTGTGGCTTGCTGGCTACCCTGGAATATAGAATTAACTATATGATGCCATACTAAAGTATTTCGAAAAAAAACTTTTCAGCAAAATTGGTCCCCAGGCCCCTGACGTGCCCCCGCCGACCGCTAGACCAAGAATGCCGCGACTGGGTCTTCGAGCGGCTGCCGCGGCTGCTGCGTCCGCCTCATCCAGAAGGTATGAAGGTCGCGAAATGGTTTGCCTTGTTAGAAAAGCTTCTGATTGGTCTTCTCTGTACACTTTAGAGCCGAGTCTATGCTTGAGCAGCACAGCTGGGAACATGTGATGGAGTATCAGACAGCCATACAACAGACAGGTCGAGTTGTCAGCGGCTGCCCTGGCCAGCTGATGACAGTGGGACAGTCAACTTCTGGCGGCTGCATTGTCAGACCGTTCGTTGAAACGGTAGGGCTTGAATTTCAAAATAGAGCAGAACTTGGGCTAGCAAGAGGGTAGAGAGTTGAGAAGTACTTTACGCACCGGGTAAGAGATGCGTTGGAAGTAATGGGGGTAAAGAGGTGCGAAATAATGGGGTAAAGAGATGCGAAGTAATGGGGTAAAGAGGTGCGAAATAATGGGGTAAAGAGGTGCGAAGTAATGGGGGTAAAGAGGTGCGAAGTAATGGGGGTAAAGAGGTGCGAAGTAATGGGGGTAAAGAGGTGCGAAGTAATGGGGGTAAAGAGGTGCGAAGGAATGGGGGTAAAGAGGTGCGAAGTAATGGGGGTAAAGAGGTGCGAAGTAATGGGGGTAAAGAGGTGCGAAGTAATGGGGGTAAAGAGGTGCGAAGGAATGGGGGTAGAGATCTGAGAGCAACCGGGGTAGAGATGCGTGAAGGAATGGACTTATAAACAAGTGATAATAAATGGGGGCAGCGAGATGCGAACAAATGAAGTTATAGAAAGAGGAGAGGGATTTTGGTATAGCGGGAGAAGGTAAAGGTTTATCCGAAGAGATAAATAAATACTTGTGGAGGTAATGGGTTTCCGTGTTAAGTGACGAAGGCAATGTATAAATTTCTTTTCCTCATAGTTACTCGGTATCATAAAAAAATCGAAAAACTCTAACTTCAGTCGGACAGCAATGAAGTGGCCCACCTCTGATTGTTCAGCAATGATGCAATCGGTAGCTTCAATGCAGCGCCAGAGCCCTGCTCTAATTAGTCAAAGTTTAAATAGCTAACAATCTCATCAATCATTGCGATTTGCGTCGAAATTATTCACATAACTTCCTCACTTTTTACTTTCCTATAATCCTCAGAGATTGTCGTGAGCAATTAGTTAGGCCGTTAATGCAACTAAAGACAAAATAACACGCATTACATACTACTAGTATTAGTTTTAGTGTTGCGTACCGAAAAAAACTGAAATCCATTTTATGTTGTCTCATTGATTTCGATTGTGCGCCATGTGATTTTTTTGCTTTTTATTCCATCCTCTTTTGCTGCCCTAATGAAAAGATCGAGCGAATTAGACTTCATACTATAATCATTCTAATTGCACTCAGGAAATTTTGCACTTTCAATTCGTTCGTGTACATATTTTACTCCATAGTTTGACTACTAAAGTATCTTATTGTACTCTTAGGAAAATTATCGGATGGTACACAATGTTAGATTTATCCATTTTTCGCTTTTAATTTAATCTAAATAAAATATTATTTTCTATTGCGCCATTGTTTAACGGCGACCAGATTGGTAAAAACTCTGAAAAATAAATAACTGAAAGGCAAAGTCCGCGCCTAAATTTGCTGTTGTACATGTGAATTGCCTCCTCTCTGCATTCTAAATGTTGTGAGACACTATCGCAAGTATGTCAGCCAGCTTTCACTCAGTCCATTCTTTTTCAGCCATGTGCCGACAAATTTAATTTAACAGTTATTGTCTACAATTTGTAGATTTTAGAACTAGTAAAATAGTAAAGAAAGATCGACTTAAGAAGTCTTTGGATTGGTAAGACAATAGTTACAAAAAACTTTAGAAAATTAATACAGGAAAACCAACAGACAAGTAATAAAAATACTTTCGGCACATTTAAAACATATTTTAACTACGAGCGATTACAAGCATCCAGGTAATTGGCATATTAATTAAATTCATATTCATCAACTCACTGAGGAACGAACGGAATGTGAAGAAGCATTGTTTCATCGATTTCTTATCAAATGGAAAAGCTTGCTATGGGAAACAAAGGAAAATATCTGTAGGAAAGGCTGATTCTGAATTACTCAAAGTAAGTTAGCCTGTGTGATAGCGAGTTTCTCGGAATAATGTATTTTTTACTTTTCACTGCGCTTTAACAAACACAGTGTATAGCTGTGACTTATAATATATCTTCCTTTGTGAATCTTAAGTACTTTATGTTATTACATATATTTGTTAATATTTTTATATTTTGTTTGCTGTTTAGTTATTAAAGTAGATCCATTCTATTTCAGTTCGCACTCTTGAAGTGCAAAATAACAAGCATTATTATCGTCCGATGCCGTGCGCTCGCTCCTCGCCTCTGATTGGCTGGCCCTTGGGGCGTTTTGCAAACCCTACCCCCTAAGTGCGTCTGTAGGACCGATTATTTAATATCGCGCCATTTTTTGCCCTCCCTTGCGCTTTACCTGTTTTTTTTGTCTCTCGCCTTGTCTCGACTTGTCATGCGGCCCCTCGATTCAATAACAATATACAATACAATTATACAATGCCAATAATACGTTAAAATTCGTCACAATTTTTGGAGGTCCCACCGAGACTACAAATTAACTACTCCGACCGACTGAAGCCCAACCCAAGAAGACAAGGCCTACAATCTGTTGAGTTTTAAGAAAATCCACAGTGATTTTAGACGGATCAATTTCGCCCTACTGTGCCGTGTCGATCACTACTAGTCTGCGTCTATCGAAGGCCTATCGAAGGCGATCCTCGGCAATCTGCGACGATCTGCGACGATCTGCGACGATTTGCGACGATCTTCGACGATTTGCGACGATCTTCGACGATCTGTGACGATCTGCGACGATCTGCGACGATCTGCGACGATCTGCGACGACCTGCGACGATCTGCGACGATCTGCGACGACCTGCGACGATCTACGACGATCTGCAACGATCCCCGACGACCAGCGACGATCTGCGACGATCTAGGACGATCCGCGGTATTCTGCGGCGATCTGTGGCTATCTGCGGCGTTCGGAAACGATTGCAACTTGTGAGGCTGTTATTTGGTTTTGTGTAATTAGGATTGTGTCTGGCGGTTTAGTTGGTTTGCGTGAATTTAAGCTTCTGGACCCTTAAGCTGGGTTTTAGGCCCCCCGCCAGACACGTGTGTTTCCGCGAGTACACGTCTCTGTTTTCTCTTTTCTGTTTCTTTCGCCTTCTAACTCTTTCTTTTCCCTGCCGAGCCGATCATGAGCGACCGCGAGGGCAAGCTTGAAGGTGCCACAGGCGGTCCGTCGAGCTTAGGTCTAGGGGACGCTGAACAGGGCGGTTCTTCGACACAGCCGCTGCTTGCTGAGACACTCGCTTCACTGCACCGTCTCCTTGAATATCAATTTACGAGAGAAAGACGCTCGGAAGATCATTATGAACGAGCTGAGCCGTCACTGAACGTCAAACTTAGACCACCTGCTGTCTTTACCTGTAAATCATCTTTTGATGTTTGGGAGGCTCAGTTCCAAGCGTATATCGAAGCTCACAGAGTGCCGTTCCATCAGCAAACTGCAGTCCTCCTTAGTCTGTTGGCACCAGAATGTCAAGAGTTTTTCTTAAATAACAACCTCGGTGAAAAAATCATGCGCCGAAGCTCTCCGGCTTTTGAGGGAGCGCTTCACTGAATCGAATCTAAAGGAGAAAAAGTACATGGAGCTAGTTGTTGCACAACAAGGACCCGCTGAGTCCATTGCGGAATTCTATGACCGCCTGGCATCTTATGCTAGGCTAGCCTGTCTTTCTCAAGCGGAGGCGGAACCATTGCTACGCGCCAGACTTTGTCATGGAATTAATGATAAGGTACTAGCGGAGAAACTCATGCTCTGGAGCAGTGATGCGGAAAGTAAGAGCAATGAGACAGGTTCCAAGGGCAAGAGCATCTCAGCTGCAGAACTGGTCACGAAAGCTAAAGAGATTGTTGGAATACAGCAGCTATTACATCCCACATCAAACCCGTCAGCAAACATTCGAGTCTTAGAGACTGAGAAAGCTTCGTTGGAAGCTAGAGTCGCTGAGCTTGAGAGACTCTTGCTTCTCCAGAATGAGAATGGGGTAGCTAGCAACAATCACCAGACTCGAAATCTAAACAACCCAACCCAGAATTCAGCGACACGTGGACAAAACAACAAACTTCCAGGAAGCTCGACGAGAGCTCAGAAATTCAGTAACCCAGCGGGAGTGGTAACTCGATCCCGAACTTGCTTCCGTTGTGGGGGGAATGATCACTTCATTGCCGACTGTCCCATGCCTCAACCGAGATCAGCGAACCAGCAGTCTTCAACTAGGGCTCGGTTCCCAAGGCAAGGTGACCAGGGGCAAGGCCAGAATGCGTCGGAAGTTGGATCCATAATCTCTTGGAAAGGAACCTTCGGATTCATCCAGTCAGAACAGCTTCCCGACCAACTGTTTCTCCACCGGGGGGAACTCTCTGAACCCTTGCTCCATGCTGCGGATCAACACCAGCTAGTTGGCACTAGAGTACAATTTTACAGAAAAATCGATGCAGGCAAGAAGCGTGATCAGGCCTGCCGTGTTAGCCCAGTGCATTCGATTATTAACCAGTCAACCTGCTCGCCCAGTAATCCCGAAGATTTCACCGTAGGCTCGAGCTTCTTCGTCCAGCTGACCATCGGGGACAGCAGAATCATGGCGTGCCTTGATTCCGGTGCTAATGCTAGTGTGATGGGGAAACAGACCATGGCTCAATTAGTAGAAGCTGACCCATTAAATAATGTATTCTCACCAGCTCGGAATTCATCTAGGGCCACAGCATTCAATGGCTCGACTACCCGAGTGCTTGGCTCGTTACGCTGTGAGGTGGAGTTGGGAAACATGCGCAAAACACATAGTTTTCTAGTGATCGAAGAGTCCACTACCGAATCACTTCTCGGAATTGATTTCCTTAGAAGCTTCCAAGTACTCCTGGATTTCACCAGCGGCCAAGTTTTGGTAGCTGGAGAAGCAGTGCCGGTAATTGAAGGTGACACTGGAGTTTATCGATTGCGCCGCGTTGTGGCTGCATGTACCACCGACTTACCACCCCGATCAGAAACGCTTGTACCGAGTCGGGTACTCGACCAGGCGCCGAATTCGGATGGTACAATTGCCGCCAAGCTGTTCACCACAGACTCCGAATTCTTTATAGCAAGATCTATCGATCGGGTCAGCAGCACAAACCATGTGCTTGTGCGGATGCTCAACAGTAGTGATCAGCCATCCAGGGTGGAGCGCGGCCAGGAGATTGCATCCTTTCAAGAGCTCACTAATGAAGTAGTGGTGCCAACCTCATTAACAGAAAAAGACTTTACCATAGACAACTCTAATACGCTGAACAAGAAACTGTCGAAATTACCTGCACCTGACAAGGGAACAGCAGCCTGGCTTACAAAACAATTTAGACTTGACCAAACCAACCTAACACCAGCTCAGCTAAGCTTAACTCTTAAAACATTAAATTATTTCCTTAGCCAAATTTCGCAGAGTGATAGCGACCTAGGCAGAACTCAGCTACATGAAATGGCAATCGAACTCGTAGATAAAGATACTCGTCCCGTTGCACTTTCTTCGAGGCGAACTACGCCAGCGCAAAAGGAGTATCTGGATCAGTGCATCGGTCAGCTGCTTGACCAGGGCGTGATTGAAGAGTGTGACTCTGAATGGGCATCACCCATTGTCCTGGTTAAAAAGAAAGACGGGTCGATGAGACTGTGCATAGATTACCGGACCGTAAATAAGTTAATCAAGCCTTGTACCTTCCCACTTCCGCTTATCGAGGAATCGTTCGATAGCCTAGCAGGTTCGTCAGTGTTCAGTAGTCTTGACCTCACCTCTGCCTACTGGCAGGTTGGAATCAGAGAGGAGGACAGGGACCTAACAGCCTTTTCGTGCCCCCAGGGCACATTTAGGTGGAAGGTGGTCCCGTTCGGTATCAAAACAGCTCCGGCAAATTTTGCCAAATTAATGCATAGGGTATTTAGGCCACTACTGATGAGGGTGAGTCTAATATATCTTGATGATATCATTGTCAAGGCAACCGACAACGACCAAATGATCACAAACCTTGCTCTAGTGCTATCACAGTTACGCAAAGCCAACCTAAAAATTAAACCGTCTAAATGCGAACTTTTCCAAGAAAAAGTCAAATTCCTAGGGTTCGTAGTCTCCGCTAAAGGCATTGAGGCAGACCCTGCAAAAACCCAGGCAGTGCAGGAATGGTGCACGCCCACGACTAGAAAACAGCTGCTGTCGTTTCTCGGGTTTGCGAATTACTACCGAAAATTCGTCCCGCGCTTCTCAATAATCGCTACTCCGCTCTATGCGTTAGCCAAGAAGTCTGAGAAGTTCGTGTGGCTGGAGTCCCACGAACGCGCATTTCAGGAGCTTAAGCGCAGCCTGTGTACTCCACCAGTACTTGCCTATCCTGATATGTCGCAAAACAATCGTGAGTTTATCCTAGACTGTGATAGCTCCCTTGAAGGAGTCGGAGGCGTGCTGTCTCAAATCGACCAGCAGGGCACAGAACAGGTTGTCGCCTACGCATCGAAAAAGTTCTCTCAAAGCCAATCTAATTATTGCGCTACGATGCGCGAACTTTTAGGCTTAGTTCTAATGCTGGAACATTTCCGACCTTATCTACTGGACCGAGCCTTCACTGTGAGAGTCGACGCGGCAGCGCTGCAGTGGCTGCACTCGAAAAAGCATGCCACTGGAATGCTCGCACAGTGGCTCGCTACGATCGAGCTGTATGAGTTCCGGGTCCAACAGTCCGCTCTTGAAAGACTTGGCGAATACGATTTCAAAGTCCAGTACCGTCCCGGTAAGAATCACGTCACAGCAGACATGCTAAGTCGCAATACTCGCTTTAGAGCAGATCATGACGACTGTCCGACTTGCAGTAAAATACCTGAACTGCAAGAGAAGTTCAGGGCTAAAAAAACCAAGGCAAGACAAATCGAAATCCGCCACATTCCGGTGCAGTGCTCGGTATCCGACTCTGCCTGCCAAACTGAGTCACTATTTACTAACGACCAGGCAGTTAATACAACTAGAACACAGACCGCTAGGGACACAGTTTGTCAAACCGACAATGCTAACACACCCGACCAGCACACTGTAGCAAATGAGATTCCGATCTCCACTCGTACAAGTAACAGCGACGATGTAGTCATGGCAAATGCCCCTGAACACATAATTAGGGTAGCTCAAGCTGAAGAGTGCTCATCCAATCGATCTACCACTCCATCCGGTGACCCCGAGCTCGAATGGGCCCGCGAGGCGCAAGAGACTTGCATTGACTTAGCGCAATTGATCGATTGCATCCAAGGTCGCATAGAGAAACCCTCAAAGGCGGATCTGCAAAGTTGTAGTCGTGAAATCAGGAAGTTATGGTCGATGTTCAATGAGCTGAGTGTGGCAAATGGGTTATTATACCACAACAAGCCAAAATCTAACAAAAAATCAACGAACAAATTACTGGTCATTCCGGAGACAGCCGATATTTCAGAATTAGTTAGGAACTACCATAGACAGATCAATCATTGCGGAGTCACTAAGACCTTAGCCGCGATCCGATTACGATTCTCCATCTCAGACTTAGAGACTTACGTCCGGGGAATTCTTGCCGAATGTGAGGTTTGCGCTAAAACTAAAAAATCTAAACTAAAAAATAAGCAACCCATGCAACCTGAGTTGGCGGGATACCCTAATCAAGTAGTACATGTTGACCACGCTGGTCCTTTCCCGGAGAGAGCAGGACAAAGATATTTACTCCTGATGGTCGATCGATTCTCCGGATTTGTCGAAATAGTGCCAGTTTCGGATGTAAGTGCAGAGACAACTGCAATGATGATCCTGACAGAATGGATAGCAAAGTATGGGTGCATGGAACAACTTGTATCGGACAATGGCACCGCATTCGTAAATAGCACGGTAATCGAACTCACAAGGCTCCTCGAAGTGGACATGGCGCGCATCACCGCACGTAGACCTCAAGCAAACGGAAAGGTCGAGAGAATGGTGCAAACAGTTAAGAGCCAAATTCGTGCTATCTGCTTGGACAGACAGTTTGAGTGGCCCCTAGCAGCACGGTTGGCGGCGCTATCGATTCGCGCGACTGTTGCTGAGTCTACTGGGTACACGCCGGCGAAGATCTTCTTCGGTCGTGAGCTCAATCTGCCACTAGACCTCGTTCACAATCCACCAGTTCACGACAAGTACAATCCAGATTCCTACGCTCATTTCTTACACAAGACGCTGGTTGAGGTGTCCACCGCTGCGCGCCAGAACCGCGGGAGAGCGCAAGAGCGTCAAAAGCGCTATTACGATCGAAACGCGATGCGCTCAAATTTCGAGGTCGGTGAACTTGTATGGGTTCTCAATGCGGACCATCGAGGTCTCGATCCCGCGGTGTGGCACGGACCCTACAAGGTAGTTCAAAAAATTTCAGAGAGGAACTACAGACTCATACCAGAACTTGCTAGAATAAACCCGCTTGAACATGTCCCGAACCCGACGCACAACATATATAACGTCGATAGAATGAAACGCTGTGTGCGTAAGCAGACGTTCCAAGACGTGGCTGACCGGTATGGCATTAGGGTGCCAGCCAGAATGCCATCGTCTATGGCCGGTCAGGGTGGCGGCGACCAGGCCACTTGGCTATCGTCGGAATCGCTTGACAGACAACGTCGTAGCATCTCAGAGCAAACGTCGGTGAGTTCCTCCTCAGACTCTTCCCAGCCTGAACAACCTCAAGCCACTGAGGTGCCAGACTTGATGCCAGTGCGGGCAGAGAATGCCAGAGAGGTGACGAGGCGCGAAGCGGACATCGAAGGGAATAGAGAGACGTCTGTCGCTGAGGAACTGAGTGGAGCGTTCTATGATGAGGACGGGGAGTTGCTCGAAGAAGCTGCTGGCAGAGAGCCACCACCAGAGCAGGAACTAAACGTCAATCATTACCCAGCCGATGTCGGGGCACTCCCTTCAGCTGACATGCCATTGGACAGCCAAGAAGCTGAGGTTGACATGACCGAACCAGCGAATGATTCAGAGGTCACATTACCAGCCCAAGATCCGGATGCCACCGTACCAGCGGAAGATTCAGAAAGTACAGCGGTAGCAGCTGAGGGTCGAGGTGCCATGCAAAATCCTAATGACCAGATAGACGCAGTCTCGATGCCAGGATCAACTCGAACAACGAGATCCGGCCGAACCATAGTCAAGCCATCACGCTTCCGCGCTCTGTTCACACGGCTCTTTCGGTGATAGGGATTGTGCGCGCCTCAAAATTCTCAATGATAACATAAAAAGGGGATAATTTTCTCCGAAAAAAAACATTTAAAAACAAGCGAAAGCTAAAAAAATATAGCAAAGCCGTTGAAAGCTGAACATTAATGTCCTATTCAGTAATGTACTCTAAATTTTTCCGCATTGGTAATCATTATTCATCGTCAGTTACATGTAGTGCTTGCTCGTACTATAGTTGTTATTATCACCAGGTTAGCGCTGGTTGTGAGCAGTATGGCCGTTTTCGCCAGTGACTGCAGCGTGGGTTATCAGTTCTCGCCCGTTGTCTAGCCTATGTGGCTGTGCTTTCGGCCTTGTGTCCCGAGGTCGGTTCCGGCGCCGTGCTTGGCGTGCCCTTTGCGGTCATTCTTGACCGGTCCTCGGCTGGGTTCGTGTTTCGGCGCGGACCTGGGCTTGCTTTTGGGCTGCCCGAATTCTCTCTCGTTTCTTCTTCTCGCTTCTCGTGTGTGGGGTTGCTAGCTAGGGGGAAGTCCTTGGCTTCGTCTCTGCTCGTTCTCGTGTGACTGCCTCTGTGTGTGTGCTGCGTTGCTGTCGTCAGCCAGCCGTTCGCCGTACCGCGCAGCTCCATCAATTCGGAGATTCGCATGGAGTACAACGCAAAAAATGTAGTGAAAAATATTATTTAACGCTAAATGTTCATCGTTTTTCAACGTTGCTCGCCTTTACTATCTCTAAATATTGACTGCGTGACTGTTCAAATTAAATTTGTTTTTATTCCTCAATTTTGCTTCTAAATACTTAACTTGGTATTTATCAAATATTTGTTCGATCGACTTTATACCATCGGTCTAGTAATATTGTTGTTCGCATTCAATTTTCTTCGTTGATATCCCGTCCCCTAATATTTTGCTTATTTGTTGGTTTTCGGTAGGGAGGCGAGTGTGATAGCGAGTTTCTCGGAATAATGTATTTTTTACTTTTCACTGCGCTTTAACAAACACAGTGTATAGCTGTGACTTATAATATATCTTCCTTTGTGAATCTTAAGTACTTTATGTTATTACATATATTTGTTAATATTTTTATATTTTGTTTGCTGTTTAGTTATTAAAGTAGATCCATTCTATTTCAGTTCGCACTCTTGAAGTGCAAAATAACAAGCATTATTATCGTCCGATGACGTGCGCTCGCTCCTCGCCTCTGATTGGCTGGCCCTTGGGGCGTTTTGCAAACCCTACCCCCTAAGTGCGTCTGTAGGACCGATTATTTAATATCGCGCCATTTTTGCCCTCCCTTGCGCTTTACCTGTTTTTTTTGTCTCTCGCCTTGTCTCGACTTGTCATGCGGCCCCTCGATTCAATAACAATATACAATACAATTATACAATGCCAATAATACGTTAAAATTCGTCACACCTGTCTTATGCGAACGTTTTAACTCGAAATTATTACACATAAGGCCGGAAACACAACAAAATAACAAAACATAGTGTAAAATATCTAATAAATGACAGAGATATTGCTCAAACTATTTATTTTATTTTTAAATAGGCTTCTAAACTTGAATTTGTAATACTTTTTAATATGTTTTTAAAGTTTATCTTCACTACAAAACAGTATGTGTTTTGACATTCCTCTGTTTTTTACTTTTTCCTTATTCTCCATTTTCTGACGTGTATAGCAGCGGTTTTCTTCTGGTATAAAAGGGGCTGAGAAGTGAATTTAGAATAAAACATTCAGAATATTAAATTCAGTACCAAAATACCAATATATCATTTGTTTAGTTTTTTTTTATTATTTTAAAATCTAGGAAAGCAATTAGTTTTTACTGTAATACACGTGAATCAAACTATTCTGTTGTATGATAATTATTTTCCTAAAGGATTGAAATAAGTAAATTTTATAATTTTTTGCATCAAATATTTTTTAATTATTTTAATTTTTATATTTTCAAACTGTATGTTATTAAAATGATTTGTTTATGTTCGGACTTTTCATCATTATTTAGTCCATTTTTTTTCTGTCAGTTGGAGATTAAAAATAAAAATCAAGGAATTACAATGATTAGCTATATTTTAAAGTATAAAAAATAACAAATTTATATTCAAGCATGCACATTCTTTAGAGTACCTTGCTTAATTTTTTTAATGTTTTACATTTACATATTCAGGGCTCACAGATATTTTTTTCTTATTAGGCAAATCTTGATATAATTTCACCACGATTTATTGAAATTTCGTAGTTCCTAATTGTCATTTAATTTTTTAAGTTAAAAAGGTGAAGATATTGAAATTATTTATTAAGGATGACCATTCAAACGAAAACTATGCTAACTGTGTTTTCAGACACTGAATCCAAAGAATGCTAGCCAGATATCAATTCACATTTCTTTTGCTGGCATTGCTCTTACTGTTTGACGTATTTGTCAATTCGACTGTTGACTATATTGCCACGTCAAATGTAAATCTGCTCGTTCTCTACATGTAAGTGGACCGAAAATATTTGTTAGTATTCTGAAACTAAATTTATTAAAATCGGATTTTAATAATACTACGTAATCTTCCATATTGATTTCAGCCTGCAGGACCTCTTCATCCTGTTCGCGTTCATTCTAATCTTCTTACAATTCTTTAGCACCTACTTTTTCAAGGCCGGCCTGGCTCTAGTGCTGATTGATCGATTCAAGTTGACCATCATTTTCACGGTGATTTACTTTGGCCTTACTATTGGACTGCATATCTGGAATCTGGTGTGTTGCATTTCACAATTTTTAATCTAAATTGATTTTTTAAACAGTCACAATTACTGAAAGTAGTGATTTTTTTTATTTTCCAGACTCTCAGATGGGACAGCATATCTAACATACCGACATCCGCCGGCTATGCGGCTCTCTTTGCTATTCAGCGAGGCTGTAAGTAGCTTTGTTGTAATTTAAAAGCTAATGTAAAATATTGATGTTGCTACTGAATTTAAAGTAGTGTAATCGACAGCCTTATTTTAACCAAATAATTTATTTTTTTATAAAAAAACTCAAACAGTTTCCGTGTTCTACTACTACATCTACAAACGGTCTTTGTTGCGCCTGGGCGACGAGAGATTCTACAAAGACTCGGCCTTTTTCCGGCGCGAATTTGAAAGGCGTAGAAACGATTGAAAATTTGTGTGAAAAGGAAATCAGAAGACGTTAAATTAGTAACCTTGTGCATTTCAATAAACTTTGAAGCTCTGTCTCTTAACTCGGATTAAATTACTTAACTACTTGTAGTAGCGTTGAGCGCTGCTCTAAACTTTTCAACTTTTAGCTTCTTGATTTAGCTAAGCGTTGAATTATTCTAAAGCTAAATGTAAAGTATAGTTCTGTTACACTTGAAAGACGCATAAATTTGTATCAATAGCACAAAATAAATTTCCGAAAAATTTGACACCTCTCCACAGCTACTCCAAATTTATACTGTGACCTGTAATATCTCTCTAAAACTACAAAATTAAGCAGTAACATATGACACCTTTCTACAAACCATTCTAAATTCAAAAGTGAATTCAGCTTTGAGATAAAAAATTGATAATGTGTGTCATGAAAGTTTGTTTTTAGCTTGTTTTTTATATTGCTTATTTGCATCCGCTTCTCAAATTTCATGTAATTTTTGTACCTATTTAGTTTAAATTTTCGATTTTGAAATCGTCAAAGGCAGGACCGCTATTTAAAAACAATTAAGCAACTTTTCTTTTGATCAATCCAGTATTGACTAAATTTGATTCTGTTGGATTATTTATGAATATAAATTCTAATAAATTTCGTAGCCTAGCTTGGACGCCTGTATATGAACTTCATATCAGCAATGTTTAAAGATATCTTTCGTATTGAATCAACAAATTGCATGAGTGTGTTATTGTATAATATTTCCTTTCGACATATTTGGTATGAAGAATTGAAGACAGAAGGAGCAGTAGAGCTTAAGAAATTGGTGAAATAATTGAATTATGTCTGGCTTTCACAAAATACCTTGTTCCCATGCATGACATTCACTTGTTTCGCTGGTGAGGGGGTATGAGTGACACATTGATGATAAATAAATGCGTCAAGGGGTTTTCATCTGTGAGTGACAGCAGAGCAATGATCACTCATCTCTCCGTTTGTTCGCCTGTCAGTCATTGTCCAATGCGAATTGTAGCGGGCCACAATGAGGCAGCGAATGACTTGGAGAAAAATAAAGCAACGAGCTCTAGGAACTGCGGGAATTTTTCATTTTAAATCGCAATGTTGTCAATCACGAGGGAGCATTACTGCACACCGGGCCGCAGGCGGGGTGCTTCGGGCTTTCTATAAATTCTCTTAGCCTGAGGGCGAGTTCAAGCTTGCAGTGCAATTGAAGGTTTCGTTTCAGGACTTGTCGACTGTTGAGCAAGTAAGTAAAAAATAAAATTCAGCAATTAAGTAAATTAGTTTATTGAGTATAACGTCATACAGTCAACCAGTCAGTCAGTCAGTCAGTCAGTCAGTCAGTCAGTCTCTCACCCTGTCAGTCAGTCAGTCAGTCAGTCAGTCAGTCAGTCAGTCAGTCAGTCAGTCAGTCAGTCAGTCAGTCAGTCAGTCAGTCAGTCAGTCAGTCACTCACTCACTCACTCACTAAGTCAGTCAGTCAGTCAGTCAGTCACTCACTCACTCACTCACCCAGTCAGTCAGTCAGTCAGTCAGTCA
>CATNEM010000111.1:47500-62500 GCA_950096795.1 Macrostomum cliftonense | reverse complement strand
AACTCGGCGCCCCCCATATCAAACTCGGCGCCCCCCATATCAAACTCGGCGCTCCCTGTATCAAACTCGGCGCCCCCCATATCAAACTCGGCGCCCCCCCCCCATATCAAACTCGGCGCCCCCCCATATCAAACTCGGCGCCCCCCATATCAAACTCGGCGCCCCCCCATATCAAACTCGGCGCCCCCCATATCAAACTCGGCGCCCCCCATATCAAACTCGGCGCCCCCTATATCAAACTTGGCGCCCCCCATATCAAACTCGGCGCCCCCTATATCAAACTCGGCGCCCCCCATATCAAACTTGGCGCCCCCTATATCAAACTTGGCGCCCCCCATATCAAACTCGGCGCTACCAATATCAAACTCGGCGCCCCCCATATCAAACTCGGCGCTCCCTATATCAAACTCGGCGCTCCCTAAATTAAGCCGCAGTAGTACAGAAGCAACAGTAGCAGAATTTTTTAAATCTACAATAATTCTAGAACGTGGACTCGTACAACTTCAATCCGAACAAGTGGATGCTGATTAACTTCGACTGCAGCGTGCTTTGGTTAGTGGCTTGCTAAAGTTAACTTCGTTTTTTTGTGATATTCTTCAATGTCAATCTTCTATTGAATGCGTTCTAGGGTTCGTGATAAGGAGAAGCTTACAAGCTCGATGATTGTTGATCCGGTGTACCTGCAGCACAAGCACTCAAGTGAGTTTAAAGACTACTCTTGATTCCCCAATTTACAGTCACTACTAATACGGTCCACGTTACAAATTGCAGGTAATGTGGTTGATTTTCGTCACTGGGGCATCCCGTTGAGTCGCAGATTTCGGGCACTGAAAGTCTGGTTTGTTATTCGGTCCTACGGGGTTGAAGGCCTCCGTCGGTACATCCGCAATGTGAGTTAATTGGGTGGTTGGTTGGTCATCTGGGTTGCTGGCCTCCAAACCGGATATTCGCCTCCTCCGCGCCGCAGCACTGCAAGCTGGCTAAACTGTTCGAGTCGCAGGTGAAGCGGGACAGTCGCTTCGAACTGGTTGGCCAAGTGCACTTCGGGCTGGTCTGCTTTCACTGGAAGGTGAGCGGAGACTGTTGTTCCATCTGCTGCTGCTGATTCCCATCTGCGGCTGAAGCTACTATCCAATCTACTGAACTACTATTCCATCTACTTTATCTACTATCCAATCTACTCAAGCTACTATTCCATCTACTGAAGCTACTATCCAATCTACTTTAGCTACTATCCAAACTACTGAAGCTACTATCCAATCTACTTTAGCTACTATCCAAACTACTGAAGCTACTATTCCATCTACTCAAGCTACTATTCCATCTACTGAAGCTATTATCTAATCTACTTTAGCTACTATAACCCATCTACTTTAGCTACTATCCCATCTACTGAAGCTACTATCCCATCTACTTTAGCTACTATCGCATCTACTGAAGCTACTGTACCATCTACTGAAGCTACTGTACTATCTACTGAAGCTACTATCCAATCTACTTTAGCTACTATCCAAACTACTGAAGCTACTATCCAATCTACTTTAGCTACTATCCAAACTACTGAAGCTACTATTCCATCTACTCAAGCTACTATTCCATCTACTGAAGCTATTATCTAATCTACTTTAGCTACTATAACCCATCTACTTTAGCTACTATCCCATCTACTGAAGCTACTATCCCATCTACTTTAGCTACTATCGCATCTACTGAAGCTACTGTACCATCTACTGAAGCTACTGTACTATCTACTGAAGCTACTATCCAATCTACTGAAGCTACTATCCAATCTACTTTAGCTACTATCCAAACTACTGAAGCTACTATTCCATCTACTCAAGCTACTATTCCATCTACTGAAGCTACTGTACTATCTACTGAAGCTAGTATCCAATCTACTGAAGCTACTATCCAATCTACTGAAGCTACTATCCAATCTACTTTAGCTACTATCCCATCTACTGAAGCTACTATCCCATCTACTTTAGCTACTATCGCATCTACTGAAGCTACTGTACCATCTACTGAAGCTACTGTACTATCTACTGAAGCTAGTATCCAATCTACTGAAGCTACTATCCAATCTACTGAAGCTACTATCCAATCTACTGAAGCTACTATCCAATCTACTGAAGCTACTATCCAATCTGCTTTAGATCTACTATCCCATCTACTTTAGCTACTATCCCATCTACTTTATCTACTATCGCATCTACTTCAACTACTATCCCCCATCTACATTAGCTAATATCCCATCTTCTTTAGCTACTATCCCATCTATCCCATCTACTTTAGCTACTATCCCATCTACTTTAGCTAATATCCCCCATCTAATTTAGCTAAAATCCCATCAACTGAGGTCAATGTCTGATCAATTATCTACAAAATTCTACTTCCATTTAAACTACATAGAAGCATCGTGCCCCTGCAGGACTCGAACGCTCTGACGCAGTACCTGATCAGGCAGATCAACGACAGCGGCAAGCTGCACATGGTGCCGGCCACAGTGAAGGGCCAGTACATCATCCGGTTCGCCCTGTGCTCCGAGCACGCCAAGGAGGAGGACGTATTCTTCGCTTGGAACGTCATCAAGACGCACGCCGACGAGATCTCCACTACCATCAAAACGCTGAACATGTGGACGAGACAGGCGTTCAGAAATTCCATCACCAAGGAGGTCGACATTGAACAGGACGAGGGCGAAAACGGCGAGGAAAACGGCGGCCTTGGCGGCGGCAGCCCCAGCGAAGTAGGCGGCGGCGAAGGCGGAGGCGAGGTGGACGGCGAAGTCCAGGTCCGGGCTGGGCAGGGAAGGATGCGGAACTCAAAATCGTTGAACCAGGTGACCTTCGGCCTGGAGTGCACCGGCTAACTTCACGTTTGATTGGAATATTTGTTTTGCTTTAATTCAATTTCGGCA
Source organism: Macrostomum cliftonense (assembly GCA_950096795.1). Lineage (NCBI taxonomy): Eukaryota > Metazoa > Platyhelminthes > Macrostomidae > Macrostomum > Macrostomum cliftonense. Next base: position 59,580 of record CATNEM010000111.1, on the reverse strand, counting down.
CTCGCTAACATCAATTGAAACTGGGCCAGAAAATCACTCACCTGAAGAACTTTTGAAATTCATCTGAATCTCAGCTTAAAACTAATCCGAAACTTTTCTCAACCTCAAAACTCGTCTGAGACACTGACATGAAACTGTTATTAACCCTAAGTGAAGCTAAAAATAAACCGAAACTCACCTGTACGTACCTAAACCTCAACTAAAGCTGAGCTAACAATTAATTGAAACTAGCCTGAAAATCACCTTAATATCAGCAAAAAATCTTTTGAATCGCCCTCTCCCCAATTTAAATTGGGGAACGACCCCAAAGTGTACAAGCGGCGGTTACAGGAATGTACACTCTCTATGTCTTGGGGGGTTGCCCTGATGGGCGTAAATTGCACAACTGGCCCATAGCCCAACCCATTCGTGCGCAAGGCCCCAAATTAATGTGACCCTGCACACGAAACCGCGCTAGGAAAAATAGCCAACCTACAACCCGGGATCGAACCTGGACCAGTGGCACACAAGGCAGACGCGCTAGACAGCCGAACCACTTGCCCCCTCACCTAAATCTCACCTGGATCTCACCTGAATCTCACCTTAATCTCATCTGGATCTCACCTGAATCTCACCTTAATCTCATCTGGATCTCACATGAATCTCACCTGAATCTCACATGAATCGCACGTGAATCTCACATGAATCTCACCTGAATCTCACATGAATCTCACGTGGATCTCACATGAATCTCACCTGAATCTCACCTGAATCTGACATGAATCTCACCTTGATCTCCCATGAATCTCACCTGGATCTCACATAAATCTTACCTGAATCTCCCATGAATCTCACCTGGATCTCACATGAATCTCACCTGAATCTCACATGAATCTCACCTGGATCTCACATGAATCTCACCTGGATCTCACATGAATCTTACCTGAATCTCACATGAATCTGACATGAATCTCACCTTGATCTCCCATGAATCTCACCTGGATCTCACATAAATCTCACCTGAATCTCACATGAATCTCACCTGGATCTCACCTGAATCTCACCTGGATCTCACATGAATCTCACCTGGATCTAAACTAAATCGCACTTGAAGCTGCCCTGGAACTCTCAATGATAAAAATCCCACCAATCGTCTGAACTACCATCTGTTTAAAAGCTTTGAAAATCCCTGAAAAAACGCCCACTCAAAGGACTCGCTGAGCGACGCTGCCAACGTGGACCCGGCCGGTGCCGCGGCCTCCACCAACGAATCCGCCGACGCCGCCAACAACGAGGAGTCGGTCAGGCGCAGTCTGGAGAGCCTGTCAACCGGCGTGAAAGTCGAAGACAGCGACCTGGGCGTCGGGGTCAGCCAGGAGCAGAAGCGACTGCGCCGGAGCTCCCTGCTGCGCATGATCTCTGATCCCTACACGTATCCGGGGTGCAGGCCGGGCTCGGGTCCCGCCGCCATGGCCCGCGGCCGGGCCAAATGCCTCATCAGCTCCGAGTCGACGGCCAACTCCGACCTGTCCGTATTCGACGAGAATGTCGAGTCGGAGGAGGCCGCCGCCGAGACGCTGCAGGAGAGCAACGAGGACGAGGCGGAGCTCGTTTGATGCTGGAAGAACAACAATGAGGATCAGGTGTAGTGAAACTGAACTCGGACTGAAAATCCTCATCTGCTTACCAGCTAAATACAAGCTTAAAGCTACTGGCTTTTTTAGCTTTTTTCATGAAGAAACTGAACTATATATTTATGAATAATTCACAGCACGGTTTATTTCGATCATCTCACTCAATTGCTTTTCATTCTGTAATTGTTGTTCGATTTAGTTAGGAAAGATTTTTTTGTTAACAACTTTCTGATTATCAAATTTTCCTTTATTTCCTCTTGCGTATCATAAGCAGCCTACTAGCAGTACTGTAGCTAGCATCGGATAAACTTGCACAGACAAAAATTATTATTCTGCACCTGAAATATTTCTCGCGTCGATATAAACAAATAAATATTATTCATTATTAAAACCTTCCTCGATTAATTTTGTCCACTATCTTTTTAAATAATTTTTGGTTTCTTATTTTCTATTTATTTATTTATCCAACTAGCATTGAAAAACATAGAGTGGCTTTCACAGTCGGAATGATTCAAGTCAAGAGGGATTAGCGCTAATGCTTGACGCTGGCTGATTGGCTCGCCGCGACTCAGCACCGTCCAATGGCGGACAAACAGGCCCAGTGGTACCCGGAGCATTGTTAGTTTTAGTTTTCATAAGCCGCCTCCACTTCAGGCATTCTATAAGCTTCAATTAGCCACACTTCCTATCAATAGAAGCTGATAGAGACGTCCAGTCTTCACTCGTAGAGTTGCTGAACAACTGTTACTGATATGCCGTATCTGGCACTAGCATCAACCAGGCTGCTTCTCCCTCTGCTGTGCTTGGCAGCTGCAGCAGCGACAGCAGCCGCCGCCGCCGCGATCACCTCTGATCTCGTGCTTGACGAGGATTTGCCAGCCGGGACGCCGCTGCCAAAGCTGAACCGGGCGTTGCAGGACGCGGGCATCCTCTCTGGTAGCTTCGTGCTGTCCCGGCACGCCTACTTCGAATACAACGCCGTCACTAAGGGCCCGATCACGGTGAAGAAACTGCTAGACCGGGACGCCATGTGCCGGGCGGACAATCTTTGCTGCGAGAATCTTCGCGACTGTCAGCTGACTTTGACCTTCATCGATAGTCGCGCCCTGCCGATCAGCATGAAGACGCTGCACGTGACGCTTCGCGACGCCAACGATCACAGTCCCCGGTTCGATCAGCCGCTGCGTCGCATCAGCATCCGGGAGGACACAACCACCGGCTTCTCGGAGCGCCTGCCATTGGCGCACGACCCCGACGCCGAGGACAATTCGGTTGTGCAGTACAAGCTAACGCCGGACAGTGGCCGGTTCACCCTCAGGCAGGAGCACGGAGCTGGGCGCCGGATCAGCAAGCTGTTCCTTGAGCTAAACTCCGGTCTCGATCGCGAGGTTTCAGCCGAGTACGAGCTCACCCTGACGGCAGTGGACGGCGGCGGTCGGAACGGCAGCATGCGGATCCTGGTCAGCGTCAACGACAGCAACGACCGCTATCCGTACTTCGTCCGGAGCCACGACACCGTCCACGTCAACGAAAGCCAAGGATTCGGCTGCGTAGCCAGCGTGCTAGCCAGAGACGACGACATCGGTATCAACGCCAAAATTGTGTACGAATTCGACGCCAGACAGTTGGGCGAAGACGCCGAGGCTGTGCAGCGAAGATTCCGCTTGGAACGGAATACCGGACGGATCTGTCTGAACGGGCAGCTCGATTATGAGGAGCGCAGCAAATACGAGCTGCCCATTGTCGCCAAGAACGTGGTTCCTTACACTCGGCTGGAACCGCTAGCGACCGCCACCGTCACGGTCCTAGTGGTAAACGAGAACGACGAGAAGCCCACGCTGCGGGTGCACTACATGCAGACTGGCGAGCGGAGGGCCTACGCCAGCGTCCGAGAAAACGAACGCGCCGGAGAAGTACTCGCCCAGCTGACGGTGACGGACCGGGACTTGGGCTCGATCAGCTGTCAACTGGCGAATCAAGCTGACCGCGAGCACTTCCAGCTTCACGACGTCAGCCGCGACCGGACCAAGGAGGAATACATCTACATACTCAGCACGCAGAAGGATGTCAGCCTAGACCGCGAGGCCCTGCTTCAGGGCGTTCTTCCCGAACGGGCCAATAGCGTCGACGTGAAGCACGACGTGACGATCGTCTGTCGAGATGGTCGCCACTCTGTCGCGGGCAACGTCACCGTGCAGGTACTGGACGTTAACGACAATGACCCGCAGCTGAGCGTGCGCCCCTGGTCCGGCCGCCTAGTTCCCCCGACTCGAGACGCACAAGTAGTGGAGGTGAACGAGAACGTGCCAGCCAATTTCCGCGTAGCTCAAGTTGTTGGCATCGACCCTGACTATGCCGAGAATGGCACCGTCAGTTTCTCAATGCACGGCTCACCCTTGAACACGCTCGAATCGTTTTCCATCTTGTCCGATGGGGTCATCGTCACCAAGAAACGCATCGACCGGGAGGAGACCAACCCACCGACCGATTATTTCGACGTTGTAGTTGTCGGCACCGATAAGGGCGATCCGCCGCGCTCCAGCACCATCAGCTTCCGGCTGGCTATTAACGATCAGAACGACAATCCGCCTCATCTGGAGTCGCAGATGGCCTTCAGCGTGACGGAGAACAACAGGCCTGGACTGCAAGTCGGCCAGATCTACGTCTCCGATCCGGACCGAGCTGGCCGCCTGTCGTTGACAATTCAGCCGGCTCCTGGCCGACCGCCGCTCGATCGATTGCTGCCATTCCACATCCAGGAGGAACGGCTGCCCTCGCTGCCGCAACAGCAGCAGCAACAACAGCAACAAAGACGCTTCTTCCTTGTAGCCACCGAGCAGTTGGATAGCGAACGGGTCAGCGAATACCACTTCCTGATCGTAGCAACTGACGAAGATAATGGGCGCGGTCATCGGGTCTCCAGTCAGGTTACAGTTACGGTACTTGATCAGAACGATCATTCGCCGAAGATTTTCTACCCGTGCACGGATGACACTGCGGCCAGCGATGCTGGAGAGCTCCTCAGTCAGCGACGGCAAGCGCATCGGCACCACAACGTGTCCTGGCGCGAGGCCGCCGGCCACACCATCGTCAAGGTCAACGCCAAAGACGAAGACCGCGACAAAACTAGCAACGGACGATTCCAGTTCTCTTTAGAGCCGGGCCAACTGTTCAGCATTGATCAGGACACCGGTGAGGTCAAGGTGGCGGCCCACATGCGTCAGCGCGACATGGGCAAGCATCGGGTCCGGGTCACCGTGCGCGACTCCGGTCTGCCGAACAGCCTGAGCGCCAGCTGCGAGTTCTTCATCACCGTGGACGCCTCGCAGCCGCACAGTCTGTCTCAGGGCGGCGGTCGTCAACCAAACGGAGTCGGCGGCGGTCGCGGCGGCGGTGGAGGCAGCACGCAGCTCCGGGGCGGCGCCGACAACGACGGAGGCAATGGCGGTGCCGGTATTATTAATTTATTCCACCTGAGCGACACCAGCATCCTTGTTGCTGTGGCCGCGTTCATCTGCCTGCTGCTGATCGCCACGGTGCTGCTGCTGTGCTACGCCAGGCACTGGCACAACACGCCGGAGTTCCTTCCCGACCTTCTGCTGCTCTGCCTGGCGCCAAGCGGCCGAAGGGCGAAACCTTGCGCCACGGAGGACCCGGATGTGACTGCTGTATCGGCTGGAGCTTCCGCTGTCTCGAACACAGTCTCGAATGGAAGCGACGCGTTCTTCAAGCTCGGCGATCGGCCTTCGATTAGCCAGGTGAGAATCGAATCATTTTTTCGGTATCCTCCTGGACCCTCGTGAATAATCAATCTATCAGTAGATTCACTTACATTCTTTCTAGATTATCCGTGATTCCCGTAAAAAATATACCGATTTATTAATGGATTCTTATAGATTTTCTATTAATTCTCCTAGACTATTGAAAGATTCTCCCCTTCATGCGAGGCTGACTCTTCTTTGACGAGACTCCTCATGATTATCTTCCAGATTCTCTGGGAAGTTTTATTTGATCCTTGATGCAGCTGACAGCTGGGCTACCTCTCAATGCCCTCGAATTTTCATGACTTGAAAGCAAATTTCCAAGCAGAAAAACATTGCTCCATAAATTCCCCATTTTCTTGTCTTGCCATCTTGTTCAACGCCACCCCCATCCCGCCCCGCCTAACTTGCATTTCGCCCCGCCCCTGCTGTTCACAGCGCCCCCCTTTCCCCCAAAGGATTTCGAGTATATGGGGACAGACAGGGGGGGTAAGAGTGTGCGACATGAGTGAAAGTGAGATTCAGAGGCCAGCCCGGATACACAGCCAGACAGGCATCGCGCTGAAACCAGCCGAGGCTGTAAAAGGCCCCGCCGACTGCGCCAGCTGTCACATCGCTGCATCCCCTTCTACTTTGTGAAGCTCGCACGGCTTGGCCCTCACAATTGTCAGGCTTGAATAAAACAGTAAAGAGGACTTCATAGGACCCAGCTATTGGAAGCTGGCATGGCACGGGGATTTTCGGGATTCAGAGAGCAAACTTTTATGACTCCTAAATCAGGTTTGGTCGTTTCAAGACTACCCCAGCTCGAAACGGCAGGCAGCTGCTGCAGCCGCCGCCGCCGCCCTGGCCTGCTTCTTCATCTGCGCTGTCAGAGCGGCTGTAAATGAGGGTCGAAATTTACTTCTCTCTTTACTACAATTTGCTTTAAGGACGTCCTTCGCTTGGCTTTGTCCGGCACAGGACTTATATATGCCTGGTTAGAAGTCCATCAGTTCGAATTTCGGGGCTCTATTCACACGGTCAAGCTGACTAAACAAGAGTTTACACTTCCTCTACTAGCTAGATAAATCAGTGTCAATTCCTGCTTACAACGTGGGGTGCACAAGAAATCTTATCTCGGGCATGCCATAAGGCATCAAAATCTGAATAATGATACTTTGTATAGAAGGTGAAGTCAAGCAGAGACGCAACAGCAGAGACTGACTAAAACAAAGTCACGATCGGCACACATAGGGAACCCACTTGACGTTTCTCTCTAGGCAGATTCATAGATTAGTCTAGCTATAGGATATGTGGGAAGTAGTTTGGGAAGCAGCCGCCCACTTGAACCGCAGCTAGCTAGGGGGAAAACTGTTTCAAACGGATGGGACAGGCAATAAAATAATACAAAAGTGTTTTTACTTTGGTCGCAAACTTCCTAGTGAAATACTGTTGGGGACAGCCGTATGAAAAAAAAAGTTGGCCTGCCAGGGAAGGCAGTAATCCCCTTCTTGCCCGCTCAACATGCGCTGAGCGAAAGTGTCGCTGTCAAGCTGAGGGTCCAGTCCTGCCACTCATACATTAGTAGCTGTTACGGGCGCACTCAGCGACTTCCATATCTCTAGCCGTTTATTTTAGCTTAAGACAGCTGAGAAGGACTCGAATTGTTGGACAGCACTTGAGCAGCTCTTGAGCCTTGTGTTAGACAAGTCTACCAACTGTGTCCCTAACCGCACTTGGCCAATAGTAGGGGAGGTATATTGCTATTGTAGTAACGGAAACACTTGCACCCTCTGCTCCACACAGTCAGTCAGTCAGCCAGTCAGTCGTTAATCAGAAAGAAATTGCTAGGCTCTCGGCACCAGGGGAAATCGAGGAATACGCGAGGGAGGCCAGGAAGCCAAATATTGTATTAATAAATCAAAAATAAGTAACTTAAGGTTTTCTGTTTGGCATTCGAAATTTACGAGTTAGCACAGCTGCTAATAGAAAGTAAGGCTGAGTCAGAGGCCACCTTAGCTGAGTATCTAAGAGCCTAAAGCAAGCAATCTTCAAGCAAGTTGTCAAACACACTAGTAAACTAACCAGCAAGTTTTCCAAGGAAACGCCCTCTGAAACAATTTGTAATAAACCTTCAATTTCACTGGCCACAGTGCGTTTTGTTTTTCTGTTTATTAAATACTGAAATAATGACCAGAAAAAAACTTCACCGGTCGACAGAAGGTCTCTCATTAATAATTCATGAGTATTAGTCAGTTGTAGCGGCTTCAAATATGCTGACAGAGAATTGAGAGTCTTTGGTGGTGCGTTTAGCCACGCGTCGAAGTAGCTACGCATGGCTCAAGGGTGGAGCAAAAACTCGACAGCGAGGTACAACTTAAGAAGGCAATTTTATCCCCCATCCCCTCGCGGAGAAATCCATCTGCGCCCCCCTCTCTCTCTCATCCGGCGCTGTCCTTGATAAGGCATATTATTTCTTGCTCCAAGTGTCCTCTCTGTCGCTCTCTGTAGGTCTCAGCCGTCTTCTTCTCTCCATCAATTTGAAGCTTTTGGAAGTTGAGAGCAGTGAGTTGGCGAGCGGGACTCGAGGATCGGGGAAAGAGATTCAGCCAGTTAGGCAGAGAGGGGACTCACCTCCCCAGCCAAGCAGATCATTTATCAATAAAATTCAGTTTTCCCAATTTTTTTTCTTGGCCACTCCCACACTAGACGACAAAGAAGCCTTCATGGACGTCTCAAAACAATTTGGGGACGAAGATACAAGAGAGAATGGGATAACGATGATGGCCTGCCGATGCTGGAAACTTGAGACAAAGTGGTTAGGCGGGAAATGTTGATACATAAATACAGCACAAGGCTTATTCATGGCTTGTTGTGTTATATAACCTAGGGAGCAGCTTCCCATTGGGATTACTAACTGTCTGTCCGGGCAAGACCCGGCTCATTAGGGATCTCCAGTTATTCCTCATGAGGACCGCATCCGGCAGGTGACGGGAGAAAGTATTCCCCAAGTCCGCTAGTCACCGCTACTCAAGCGCCAGCTGAGACACAAAAAACCCGCCTGTTGTGGTCCTGTGTGATGGGTTGATGCTGGGAGAATTCCGCCACCATGCGGGGAAGCAGCGGCTGAATAATTAATTAGCTGCTGCTTCTTCGTCCCTGCATCAGCTTGACGGCTTCTGTAGGCTCGCTCTTTCTCTGAATACGTATAGAAAAAATGCTATTTGGAGGAAAAAAGAGACCTGTTCCCCCCCGTACAAGCTGCTTTCAAAGTCGTTCACTGCGCGCCCACCCGCAGCGTTGGACTTGCTTCTAGAAGCATAGTAGCGCATAGAGTGGGCAAGGGTAGAAATTTTACGAATAATTACGGCAGCATTGTTTCATAAAAATATGCTTGTTAATATATTAAATAATGACGTGCCATATTGAACACCCGTTACAGCCTCTTCGACAGCCCCTGTACCAGACTGCCAGCGCTGCTGCTAGACGAGCAACCCTGTACGACAGTGCATCCGGTAAGTTCAGGCACTAGGATTTTAAAACTCTACTCACATACTAAGTTTTGGTTGGCTAATGCTATGCCTAGGTTGGGCTTAATGGTCGGTCTGGCGGTGATAAAATAATTGTCATTTAGAAAATTATATATGCATGGCTGATTATCCAACCACTCCGCTCTCCTTTCCTTTCTTATTCCCCTTTTTCAACTCCTCGCTTCGTTGCATTCGGATAGAGGTAGGCCGAGCCCAATGGATAGGGTCCGTTGTGTAAGGCAAGAGAAAACTAAAATTGGCTTATACAATACGCTTCAACAAGCATTGGACGCACTGAATAGGAAGTTGATGCGCGTAATCCTTAACCAAAAAAGGAGCATGCAGTACGAACTGGTCGTTAAAAAGCCACATCCCAGCGTACGAGTATAATGACTTTGATGTCAGAACCGTCTAAGTCTTTTTGCCCCTCGTATCACTCGAACTCATGTACATTTCGAACTCATTGAAAGTAGATAATATTGCTCAGTTCTGGATTTTTAATTTACAAAAAAACCATCGTTTATTCGTTTGCACCTGTTTTTGAATCATTCAGCGGATCGATCAACTTTCAGATCAGAGTCTGCAATGCGGAACTTCTTGCCTTTTTTTCAAGGTTGGCCGCTTGTTCCAGCTCCGATTTCTTCGCGTGTGTTTTTTTTCTCCTCAAAATTCACATTCTCGTTTTCCTTCGTCTGGTCTCTTTCTTTCTTCAGGCGTTGTTTGCTCTAACAACACACGGCAACGAGAGAAAGCAAAGAGAAAGAGACTTCGGCAGCTGAAACTGGCAACACCAGCTCAACAAACGTATTTCAACGTGTAGTCCTCAGCATTTCCTTTTGCTATCCCGTCTCAGTTCTCCCATTTTTCGCTCCCTAGAACCCTTCTTTCCTTCCCTGTTTCTTGCCTGACTTCAGAGAAGGAAGTTTCACAGAAAAGACGCGCTGGACATCATCACTCATTTCCGTTCCCCCATTCCCAAATTTGATGAGCAAACAGTTCAAAGTGGAGGAAAGTGTATGGGGGACTTGCATCATTTTCTGCATCATAAATTAATTTCTTCAGTGTGTCGATACTTTAATGCGTGTCTCTATCTCAATCTCAGTCTCTATCTCAGTCTCTATCTCAGTCTCTATCTCAATATCAGTCTCTATCTTAATCTTAATCTCTATCACAATCCCAGTCTCTATCTCAATCTTAATCTCTATCTCAATCTCAGTCTCTATCTCAATCTCAGTCTCTATCTCAATCTCAGTCTCTATCTCAATCTCAGTCTCTATCTCAATCTCAGTCTCTATCTCAATCTCAGTCTCTATCTCAATCTCAGTCTCTATCTCAATCTCAGTCTTTATCTCAATCTCAGTCCCTACCTCAATCTCAGTTTCTATCTCAATCTTTGCAACTTACAGTGGCAGCGAAAAAGCACAGAATTTGTTTTTCTACAGACTACAGAAGTAAACTTCAATCGTACATTTAATATCTGCAGTGCTGAGGGATTAGATGATCTTTGACACGCCTTATCCCTATAGGGTTTGTTCCAGCCTAATTTCTGCAGAACTCAGAGCACCAATCCATCAGTCTTGACCCCGAGTTTGAGTCTCCAATTTCGTTGACAAAAAGCCAGCTGACAAGAAAGAGAGAGTCAGGACTCACAAGGCAGCTCTTTGCCTAGTCTGGCTTCGATAAGGCTATTAATTCTTTCTAAACGAATTCTTAATTTCTTGCCCCAAGTAATGCAGATAAGGCTGACTGGGGATTAGAAACATGCTAGATAGTTCCAGCTGTGAAATGTAGCAACTCGAAATATCCCAAATATTTCCTCACCTGGGCTGCACGCATCATCCCAGTTTTAGCGAGTTCGCAACTTTATAACGCGTGTTGGAATTGTAGCAGATTTTGGTGAAAATCATCCGCTTGCTCGTAAATTTCATTAGTATCGCATCAAAATTCTCCTATTTTTTGCCCCAGTTTCAGTTCTCAATTACATTTTAACTACATTGATTGTTCAGCAGTTCATTTACTGGGAGTTGTCTTATGGTTTTCTCATAATTATTTTACTTTTTTTACACATCTAGCCAGTCAATTTCTGAAATGAATGGACTGAACGGCCTTCTTAAGAGATCTTGTTAACCTTCAATTCGTTTATACGTAGATAACAATTGAATGGTATAAATAGAGCAATATGTAGGAACGTTGCCAATCAAAATTCCAACCTAAAAGAGGGTTGAAAAAAATTGAAAAACCTTTAGGACAGCGATTTGTTAAAAAAAATCGTCCAGCATTGGAGCTGATTGAGACAGATCCTGTTACGCCAAGGAATTCCCTCCAAGCTACAACTGGCTGTCAAGCTGGCGGACTAAAACCTACGGAAGGAGCCCCCCGTCTGTCAGTCCTGAAACTTTATATCTTTTCCACTCTGCTGGCGCGCCTGGTCTGTTCCTCAACTGCGCCCAAACCCCAACTCTTCAGCTACTCAAATCAACAAGCTTCAACTGGAAGACGGAAAGACAAAGCGAGTATAGGGGGAAGGGAGGTTGTTGTCACAACTCGAGGCCAGCCCAAGTCCAAAGGGTGTCGGATTTCCCAACAGAGAAGGTTTGCCAGAGGGAACTCAGGACAAAGAGCCAATGATTAGAGGCACGTAAAAATCAGTGGAGCAAAATTTTTAAGCAGCAGACAAAATATTTGAGCGATATGAACATGGTTACAGTTCGGCTGAAACTTCAAATGCGAGCTCCGAATTTTTTAAAGATATAGATAGATAGATAGATAGATAGATAGATAGATAGATAGATAGATAGATAGATAGATAGATAGATAGATAGATAGATAGATAGATAGATAGATAGATAGATAGATAGATAGATAGATAGATAGATAGATAGATAGATAGATAGATAGATAGATAGATAGATAGATAGATAGATAGATAGATAGATAGATAGATAGATAGATAGATAGATAGATAGATAGATAGATAGATAGATAGATAGATAGATAGATAGATAGATAGATAGATAGATAGATAGATAGATAGATAGATAGATAGATAGATAGATAGATAGATAGATAGATAGATAGATAGATAGATAGATAGATAGATAGATAGATAGATAGATAGATAGATAGATAGATAGATAGATAGATAGATAGATAGATAGATAGATAGATAGATAGATAGATAGATAGATAGATAG
>CATNEM010000111.1:27500-45000 GCA_950096795.1 Macrostomum cliftonense | reverse complement strand
ATGAGATGATTGCATTGTTATTCCTTGCTTGCTTAATTATAAATAGTCTTACATGTAATAATGATTCGTAACGTTTCTGCGCTTTTTTCGGCGGTATTTTTGTCCATAAGGTTTTTTTTTTTATCAACAATCTTTCTCTTTTTCCACCGCAGCCGAGATAATGGTATTTTGTATTATCTATATTCCATGCTGGCCAGGACAAGGGCTGCATTAGTCTATCATTGTCAATTGCATATCGCAGAATCACTGCGAATTTCTATCTTTCTGATTCTTTGTTCTTCGGCCCACCAAGTGGCGTTATCCGAACGTGCAGAAAATGAGTTGCAATTTTTGTAAAATTATAAATAAATGTTTAACAAAAGTAAGCTTTTTGTACAATTGTTTCTGGCTTAATGTTAAAATGAGGTAACTGTTTCTTAATTATTCTTAATTATTTATTGATCTTCGATGGTAATTCTTTCACGGGAAGTGGTGATTTATCCATCATCAACTTTATTTTCATTGTTTATTTAGTACTAACCTTAACCCCTCTCTCCATTGTACTCATTCAATTTGCGGCTTTCAAAACGTCACCCTAATGTACACTGCTCCATGCTGTGCCAGCCTGACTCCAATGTAGAGTTTGCCTCTATATCAACCTCAGTCGAATGTCTAACGTACCCTGCGGCGCCAACCACACCCTAATGAACATCTTGCCACCAATTAACCTCAGCTTAATGTACACGGCTCCTTCCTGCTTCTAACTCCCCCTAATGTACACTTCTTTCGCTATATTAAACTCAGCCTAATGAACACCGCTCCTTGCAGCTCCAACCTCACTCCAATGTACAGTTTTCAATCATATAAACTGCCTAATCCAATGTAGACCTCTCCGTATTGTACCTAATATCCAATGTGTAGAGCTTCCAGTATTTTTCAGCAATACTATACTTTTTACAATTAAAATGAAAGGCTTATTGAAGGTCTTAGTTGTATATAATCAAATATAAACTACCAAAAATTCAGTACATGATTGATTTAAAATGCCTGTCTGCGCCCCCCTTGGGGGCACCGAATAGCTAGTCGGTATACTAAAACGATACATTCACCGTTTTTTGCTCTGTAGATAATAAGCAGTGAGTTAGCGCCGAGCCTTGCAGAATGCTAAATTCAATTTGCAATGGGATCAGTAGGTCGCGCCCGCCCGCAGAGCCTTGTTAGCCTCATTTAAGGAGGCGTGCACAGTCTGTCTGCGCGGCCCCATACCGATATGAGCATACGTATAGCTCTGATGATAAGTCGGCTGTGGAAGTTTCTGCACTAAACTATCGGATCAGGCATTGACTGCCATCGCCCCTATAGGCCCCGTGGTATCCAACTGTTGCTAATTGAATTCGATCCGAGAGGACTCATTGCCGGTCTGAGCTTCATAAAATCGGATTGGAGCTGCGCGACCCCGGGACCCCTGACTGAGGAGGCAAAGAATTTTGTTTTATTCGACGCGACGGGAATTTCAAAAATCTGTGGCGAGTTTGAGCTGCGAGTCGGTTATTGTGACTCCGATTGGGATCAACTGTGGAACTAGGCAGTCCGGCAACTGTGGCAAATCTTTTATAGAGAGCATTTTCTGCTTCTCCTAGATGCATCCATCTATAGCTAATATAGAATTGCATCAAATTAGCATATTAATTATTAATTAAGCGTTTGAGGCTAGGGTAGATTTTTTTGGGGGGTCCACCGTCGGTGTCGCATTCTGAGCGGCGCAGAAGATAGGCAGGTGCATAGAATTTTCCATCTATTTTTTAGGGGTTTTGGGAGTTTTATAACCAGCAGATGAGCAACAGACCAGACCACCATACTCCACACACAAAAACGCGGTAAGTTGAAGCTAATAAGAGCTACATTGAATAGCTTGATGAAATAACGCCGTTGCTCCCATGGAATCCAGTGGAGCAAGCACTTGGAGTGGAAACCAAAAAAATTTGTTTACTCTTATGAGCATTAAATACCAATGTTAAAAAGAGGAATTTTTCTGCTTAGACCCATATTATACAATGTTCCAATTGCTTCGTATTATACCAAATCGATCGTACAATACAATAGATAATAGCACAATAAAAATTGAGTTTTCTACTCCAGATGTTAGGAAACTAATTCGTTCCACATCTCCCACAAGGGGAGTCAATCCCACCTGTGGACAGGGTCGCACACAAACCAGCTGACAGTGACTGAGAGAGACAAACGGGTAGAGGCGGCTAGAGAGACAGACAAAGCGAGTCAATAGCCCGCATCAGCACCGCCACCATCGCCAGCATCATGACTTTTGTCGGGGCCAATCGGGGGTAGCTAATGGTGAGGCTTAGCAGGATGAAGCTAGCTAGCATCGCTGCTGGTACTGTCAACTAGGGGAGCAACAGGGGCCTCGCTATCCGAGACTTGACGCATATCAGGCTTTTTATATATTAATAAATTCAATTCCATTATATATGACGCTTGCCTTGATGCTTATGGCTTGGCCTGAGGCTATTAATTGCAACTAGTTGGAAAATTATGAGCCCAGGGTTATGCTTATTCATTAGCGGGATCGTGGATTCGTACGTCCATCCATCAAGTCCCAACTAAGCCCCATGCCCTCACCCTGAGGCTAAACAGAAGTTAAGCGGCAAACAAATTTTCATAACATAATTGTGTTGTAAAATGCAAATTTTTGCCAATGAACCGTTACGAGTATGTTAATGAGCAACCCTGTTTGAGCAGCCAGTAACCAAGATGCATGGAATCTTTTTAATTTAGGAAAGTCATAGCAAGGAATCAGTTTTTTTAAACTTCCAAGACCGTTGGGAGACATGGAGTGCATGCTAGCAACCATTTTTTCAACTAAAATTTATGCCTCATACGAGCTAATTCATAATATAATTCGAACATTTAACTCGCAATTTTAGTAGAAAAAGCGGCAATTTCAATAAATTTATAAGGCTATACTACTTGTAAAACATGTAAGTAGTCTAATGAACATTTCGACATATAAATTAACCGAGTCAGTTGCAGGTGCTAACTCGACAGGGAAAATTCATATTGCATTGCTCTTTCATCTTTCTCGGGTTGGGGGGATTCATGCCAAAAGTGTTCTAGGGGATCAAATTTTGGGTTGTTAGGCTGGAGATTAGGTGATCGGGGGGGTCTTTGCACTTAAGTGCACTGAAGTCCTGCACTGAAGATCACCCAGTCTGCGAAAAAATTACGCAACTAATTGCAAAGCAGAGTTGCGTCGCGGGCTTTCACGCGCGCTTTTAATTTTGACACGGCAGTTCTCTGAGCCTCAAAGAAATTCAATTTTGCCTTGAAATATTCTTTCTCAAAAAAGCGAGCTTTGATTGAGAACCTGAGCAACGTCTGCTAGTCAAATAATTTATCACCTGCGCTGTCAGCTCATCGCTCGCTGTTCCTCTGGGGATTTCCGACTGTACTTGATGAAAAGCAGACAGTTACTAAGTCTCTCACTCCATCTTTCAGACAGCCCGCTTTTAAAAGCAGGACTTCCTGCAACCCTGTCCATTAGTCCTATTACAAACGAAATGAAAATTTAAAATCTTTTTGTGCTGAAAAAAATGTGCTGATTTTGCAAATTTTGTTTTAGGGGAGCTCAATATGGGCATTGTAGCATAGATCCTGAAGATAGACAGTTTAAATGTACTTTTACAAGCATTTCTTGGTACAATAATTAGCTTCGTTAATGTCTTGCCTGTTGACTGCTCCTTCTTGTCGTTCAGCTTGCTAAACTTTCGCCACTCCATTCTTGCCTCTCGCATCCCGCCCCACTGACCACTCGCCTCTCACCTTTTGCCTTTTGTCACTCGCTTTTGGCTTCTTGTCTAGCAGCCATCGCCACTTACCCTTTTCTTGCTATGTATCTTGCCTGCTCGCCTCTCGCCTCTTTCTTTGCCTCGTGCCACTATCTTTTCTTTCTTTGGACCTCTTGTCTCCTAACTTTTTGGCTCGTGTCTCGAATCTAACGCATCTAGCTTGCAGATGGTAGAACAGAAGTTTCGGTGTTTAGTTTTTGGGGTCTTTGCTGGTAATAATAAGGAAGCCAGCCAAAGCACGAGTGGGTAGCACCTAGGAGCTAAGAGCTAAATCTAAATCTGCAGGAAGGCTGTAGGCACTTTGACGCTTAAAGCGACATCGTCCCACAACCAGCAACTGTGCATGACTGTCCATTGTGCTGACTCCTGAAGCGCGTTCAGTCACACTAAATACGGTATGCAGGTATAGACACAAACACAGGCCGGCACCCAGTCACGCACTCACATAAGGTGTACAAGCGGCGGCTCCAGGAATGTACACTCTCTATGTCTTGGGGGGTTGCCCTCATGGGCGTAAATTGCACAATCTAACCAATTAGTGCACAAGGCCCCAAATTAATGTGACCCTGCACACGAAACCGCGCTAGGGAAAATAGCCAACCTACAACGCGGCGGCGAACCTGGACCAGTGGGACACAAGGCAGACGCGCTAGACCGCCGAGCCACTCGCCCCCCTTACCACTTAGGATCATTTTTCCATGACCTCCAATGTGTTGTCACCTGTCAAATCTACAGGTTTATTGATTTTTATCTGTGAATATTGTTTCCATAAATAGGCTAAAAAATGTTTTACGCATTAAAAGATAATAACTACGATTCAATAGGCTATTTATAACAAAAAATATGCTCTACATATCAGTAGCTGAGGGATATTCGAGGATACTTGTGCAGCTATCTGCTTCCCACTTGCTGTCTCTGTCTCTCTCTCTCTCTCTATCTTCCTCAAAGCCACTGAATATCCCCTTTCTGTCGGTCCCAATTAGTTAATTAATATTTTTGAACGGCAGCTTATCCCTGCAAAAATAGAATAACAAAATAACAAAACACTTGTCTTAGCAATATTCCTTACCGGGCTGATAGCTATCAGTAAAAAAAGGGATTTGATAAATCAAACTGAGCTCAATGAGCTTAGAACATTTGAGGATTTAGGTAAAACAAAACAACTCTAAATTGGGAATTGGATTATGTCAATTTTTCTTTCAAGGTATACTATTTATTCTGATATTGTATTTTCTTGTATAAAATTTTTTATAAAACGCCAACATCATCTTAACCACAGTTATCCACATCCTTATTCTGCTTAACCACAGTTATCCACATCCTCATTTTGCTTAACCACAGTTATACATGTCCTCACTCTGCTTAACCACAGTTACCCGCGTCCGTCTACTTAACCACAGTTATCCATGTTCTTATTCTACTTAACCACAGTTATCCATGTTCTTATTCTACTTAACCACAGTTATCCATGTTCTTATTCTACTTAACCACAGTTATCCACGTCCTTATTTTGCTTAACCACAGTTATCCCCGTCCTTCTACTTAACCACAGTTATTCACGTCCTTATTTTGCTTAACCACAGTTATCCACGTCCTACTTAACCACAGTTACCCGCGTCCTTCTACTTAACCACAGTTATCCATGTTCTAATTCTGCTTAACCACAGTTATCCACATCCTAATTCTACTTAACCACAGTTATCCACATCCTAATTCTACTTAACCACAGTTATCCACATCCTAATTCTACTTAACCACAGTTATCCACATCCTAATTCTACTTAACCACAGTTATCCACGTCCTTTTTTGCTTAACCACAGTTATCCACGTCCTTATTTTGCTTAACCACAGTTATCCACATCCTAATTCTACTTAATCACAGTTATCCACATACTTATTTTGCTTAACCACAGTTATCCAAGTCCTTATTCTACTTGAACAAGGCATCCCAACTCGTTGCTACTGACAAGAAAGTAATAATGACCAACTATGCTAAAGTAAAATTTAAAAGCTATTTAATAAGAACAAATGAGCGCAGCAAGAGCAGTGCAAAGAGTTAGCCAGGTTTATTTATCCAAATTCTTCAAAAAGTATTGTTTTATATTTGCGTTGCTAGAATATCCAAATTTTGCACTCGGGACACTAAAAATAGAAGCATAATTGTGAGGAGCGCGTGCCGCGTACAAAGACTGAGTACAAAGACAGAAGCGGTGGCAGCAAGTAAAGTTCCCAAATAAAGATATTGTGGGACTGAAAGCAAGTAGCATTTATAATTTTTTTATTGCACTTCGCACTATATAGACTTGACAAAAGTTTTTTTTTATTTGAGGCCAGCTCCGCTGCTTCCTGAGTAAATTTGGTGGCATCGAGTTGTTGAGGAGTGCCAGGTTTTGGGACTGTTCGATTACATTAGATGAAATGCGTCAAAGGATTTGGATGAATTAGGGTGTCAGAATGTCGGTAGATGTCAGTAGATATCTGAGTATGCAATGTGGGTTTCATTAGCTAGATGCAGTTGATGTGTATAGATATAATTGTCTGTCACGGAAATATTATCAATAAATATTTTTGTGGCGATTCACCATTTAAAAAAAGGCTCTAAAAATAGAATTTTTCAATCACAACAATCTAGAAGCAAATTTTTCTTGCGCAAAATCCGAGGTGGGAAAGAGCGGTTAAAATACAGCAAGCAGAGCAACTTTAGCAAAGAAAATTCATGGCAATACAAGCCGAGATTTTTTTGTTGTGGCGAGGGATAAAAATTTTTTGTTGCTTCTCGGAATACGTTCGCCTTGAATAGCTACGAGAATTATTAATTACAATTTCAAACGAAATGCTACTCGGCATTGGGATAAGCGCGCAATCACGATGTTTTCATCATAAATTAATGAATGCAGAAATATGATTTTAGATGAGTACAAGGTCAAGTACATAAAGTCACGTGACATCAGGCGAAGATCATCAGAAGTCAATCAAGGGCTGTTAACTTGTGGACCAATTAAAGTCACGTGATCCGACGTGGGATCACAAAAAAATATAAGGTCATTTGAGGTCACTTTAGAGGTCACATGAGGTCACAGCGTGGTCGCTGGTGCCGCCTCAATTTGCGCGCCGGCTTCAAAAAGTACAACTTCCGCTTGGTGCAGACCAGGATCTTGTCCTCGCCGAGCGGCGCTATGCCGGTGATGTCCGCCAGCTCCTGCAGGAACTCCAGCCGCTGCACGAAGATGAATTCACTTCGGCGGATTATCCAGAATACCCGCTGCCGCTGGTTGTCGGTGAAGATGATTCGCTTGTCGCTCGTGGTGATGATGTGAGCGGGCACCGAGTCGAAAATCTGCGTGGTGGTCAGCTTCCTGTACACGCCTGTCCGATCGTTCACGATGAGGATGTGGCCCTCGCCGGGGCAGGAGACCCACAGCATGCGGCGCTCCCTTGTCCAGGTCACGTGACGCGGATGCAAATTCTCGAACGTGAACCAGTGACCGGTTCGGGCCAGGGTCGGGGTGAGAAATTCCACCTTCTGGTCGGCGGGCTGGGCGACCACCAGCTCGCCGCGGCGCTGATCGACGTGGAAACCGGCAAACAGCGGCTCGTCGCTGCCAGCCGCAGGTCCAGGACGTTCCAGTCGGTGAACTGCCAGGCCGTCCAGTTTGACGCAGGCGATGGCCGACACCCACTGGCTGGCGGACTCGGCTGGCACCATCCCGCTGACGTAGACCAGCCCGTTGGTGAATGCCATGTGGTGGCAGCGCATCCTGCGGCCGCCCAGCACCACGGGGAAGTCCTTCAACCGGCCGTCCTGGCTGGAGTAGAGCAGCAGCGAGCGGCTGCACGAGTTCAGCAGGATCATATCGACCTGATCCTCCGGGTCGGCGATCAACCCTGCTGCGCCAATCTCCAGGCCCGCTCCGGGATGCTGGACGTCCAGAAAGCCCGTCTCAATCTCCTTGAGCTTGTAGCTGCTGTGCCGGCGCATGTTGTGCCGGATGAAGCTTAGGTCGAGCGCGTCCTCCTCTTCAGCCTCCTCGGAGGAGTCGTCAGATCCAGTGTCGTCGTGCGGGTAGCGAGACGGCAGAGACGGCGGCTGCTGCTGCTGCGGAGTGGCAGGCGGCGGAGGCGGCGGCGGCGGCAGCGCCAGCTGTGTCGTTGTCTGCGCCTGTCGGCCACCGTCTCGACCTCGTCGATTTGGCGGCGCCCGTTCGCTCAGCCGCCCTTTCGGCGCTGCCGCATCCTCAGCCTCGGCGTCCAGCCGGCTGATGAGCTTGTTGAGGTTCTCGCGGACGGCCAACAGCTCGGCCCGATCGAAAGCGTCCCGTTCCAGCTCCGATCGGCGAACGAAATCCTTGGCCAGGTGGGCCAGAATCTCCTGCTTACGTTCGATGCTGCGCCGACGCGTGGAGCTGCGGACGCCGGCCGACGGAGACACCGACGCTGCCGCCGACAGGGAAAACTGCAGCCGACGGCAGTGCCTCTCGGCGATGTAGTCGGCGATTGACTGGTGCGCGGCGGCTGTCGGCAAAGCGCGGACTCCGTCTGGCGGCAGGCGGACCGACACGCGGCAGAGCGGGCAGGCTAGGCGGCTTTGCGGAGCTGCCAGCACTTGCAGCTGCTGCTGCTGCTGTTGCTGCTGCTGTTGTTGCTGCTTCTGCTGGCTCTCCCAGCGGGTCAGACAGGCTAGGCAGAACACGTGCGAGCAAGGCAGCAGCCGCGGCTGGGACAGTCGGCCCAGGTGGATGGCGCAGGTGGTCAGCTCCTCCAGCTGTTCCACGCTGCCGCCGGAATCGTCACTAGCCGAGTCTTCCTGGACGCCCGCGATGGCGCCGCAGCTGCCGTCGAGCCTGTCGACTCGTCTTGTCGCGGAGCCTTCCTGAAATGAGTAAAGAGGTTCGACCCAGTGAAACTTTCTCTCCTTTGAGCCGTCCGAAGCCTTTCATTTGGGCTGCAGGAGGGACGGGGGGCAGAGCCAGCCCGAGTGGCATGCCCGAACTCACGAAGAAACAAAAGTGCTTTCCTCTTTCCTTTGCAAACAGTCAGATCCCGTGTTCTGCCCATGTTTGCTCCCGCCTATGCTTTCTGTATTTCAGTCTGTCTTTTTAGACGCCACATTGAGGCTTCAGACGGGTAAAGAGTGAGTAATATTAGGTTGGGAAGAAGGGCAGATTTGAGCCTTGTAATATCGCCCGAGAAGAGGGGGATTGCGAATCCACATTGCGGACTGTTCGCTGCTTTCTAGCTACTGTCTAGGAAAGAGTAGACCTATATTTATCCGATGCGATACAATTCGCTGAGTTTTCTGAATAGCATTGAGCATTCCTAACTTCCCGGTTCGGGTCGTGATCGACACTTGGGTAATCAATCCTAATTGGTTCAGCCTCAGGTGTGGGCGGCCAAAGCAATGGGCTAAAGAAAACAGTTTGAGCAAAGCCTGAAGCCAGTTTGGCAATCCGGTACTGCCTGGAATCTGCAGCTACAAATGCTAAAAATAGCCTTCCTCATCGAGCCAGGCGGGGCGTGAAATTATCCGCCTAACCTCTTCCCTGTCGGGGGGGGGGGTCCGCAGTGCGGCCTTAGTGCAGGCTCCTCGCTTTTAACTCTATTAATTACGCTATTGGGATTCGGGATTTATGTTGCCACCCGAGGAGACTTTGTGCAGACTTATATGGAACAGTATATCCCCCATCATCGTCTCAGATCCCCTCAGTAGACTTCAAAGAGTTGCCGCCAGTGCTTCGTTGGTCTATTTCATGCACACTGTTGCCTAAGGCCTACTTTAGCTACTGCCCGTCTAATTTAACCTTCGCAGTGCAGAAAAAATCCCCCCTAAGTTTCAAAGCTTAAAAAGCCCTTTGGAAAGACCGACACAAAGGAAGACGCCAATTCGCTATGCGACTTTTAATGCTTCGCTGGGCACCATATTTAAAGAATAAAAAAATTACGGACAGTAAGTAAGTGACCTCCTATGTTAATGGTCCAAAACCTTAGAAACCTGTGATACAAGCTCCGTAAAATGACCTCAGAAACCCGTGATAAGAGGTACTAGTTCCGTACAGAGTCCTAAACATTAGCGAGTCCTAGTCTGTGATACTAGCTCCATACAACGACCCCAGACAACTGTGATACTAGCTCCATACAACGACCCCAGACAACTGTGATACTAGCTCCATACAAATACCCCAGAAAACTGTGATACCCTGTCGGTACAAAAACCCCAGAAAATTTAGATACAAACTCCGTACAAACAACTTAAAAACCTGTTATGCTAGCTCATAAAGCTTTGACACTAGCTCCGTACAAAGATTTCCGAACCCTGTGATGCACGCTTTGTACAAAGACTACCGTAATCAAGCAAAATACTACGAAGCCACCGCAAGTAACTAAAAGATGAGCATAGTTCACCCACACGCCACTCAACAATAGGACTTGAAACAACTCACCAGGTCTAAAGAACCAGTTCTAACCTGTTGAAGTCGCTTCCTTGCCTTGACGACCGAACCAGCAGCCGCCACCGGGGTCCCCGAGTCCATGCTGAAATTCTTTTGGCCTGACTTTGCAATGCCGGTGAGAGTGCAGGCCGGTAGGAGGGGGGGAGGCTCCACTTTTTTGTCCTCCTCTGTAGCCTTACTTCCTCAAGTAGAAAAACCTGCCTTTGCCGCCTTTTATTATCCTGCTCCTCTTTCTCTCTCTCTCTCTCGGCTGGATTCGACAAAAGTGAGAGAGGGCAAGAGAATAGGGGAGCGCCAGAGAGAGGGAGAGAGGGGGACCCGAGACAGATGGCCGCGCCTGTGCTGCGGCGGATGCAGGCAACCGCGTCGCCTCAACCCGCTGATTGGCGTCGGCTAAGGGGGCGTATGAGGGAGGGCGAGGTTGCGGCTGGGCGGTTCACTGGGCTTGGGGCGAGGGGAATGGGAACTAAGGAGATCTCTACTGTTTTGCGAGGCGCAGAGCTGGGCAAGGGCTAGCAGGGGCTGGGGTGGGAGGAACCGACGGGAATGGGATTTAGGAAACGCGCGCCGCTCCCAATGCGCAAAAGCACTTTTGGTATGCCCGGCTTCCCCTAACAGGCTGTCATTTTGTTCTTTTTTTCTCGCTCTCTCTCTCGGCTTCTGTGTTTCTTTTTGCCTCGGGCCTCTAAGCTTTTTTCCCTGTCCGGGTTCTCTGTCTCCGTATGCAGCTGGCGGATACCGGCCGGGTGTCACAGCGTATCGCCAGTGTTAATGAAGCATTGTAATAAAAATTTCGATACATATCGGCTATTTTTTGCAGGTAGCTAAAACTTGATAACTAACCCAATCTCTCAACCTCTCTCTAGTGAAATGTACTTTTTATAGTCATCGCAACTAGCAATGTCCGGTCGGCAACTGGGTGGGAAGGGGGGGCCAACAATTGCCTCAGTTAACGCCGATCGGGAAGCATAAATATACAGGATGGAGAGGGAGAGAGAGGCCAGGGTAACCCGCGGGATGTTTTGGGATAAAACTATGCGGCCAAGAGGGCAACACAGCTTCATAGGGGCAGGAGGGGGTGGCTATCTTGGTAAGGCGTTCAGCCGCAGTCACTCCAGTCGCAGAGACTGGCGTATAACTGAAGGTTAACACACTTTAGGAGAGGTGTGTGCCATTGTATCTTTGGAAATTCACATCCTCGTTGTCTATTTAAGTTCCTTGTTAACTTGCGTCCTTTTAGCCATTTTTATTCTGTGCTAATTTTGCATCCTCTAGACAAGTTCTTTCTTGCTGACTTCGCTACTTTTTAAGCTACTTTAGGGTAGATATTTCGCGAAAGCCCTTAAAAAGACAGCTACTTTGCAAAACCTTTTTTACCTTTGAATCCCTTACTATATTCGTCGTTATCTGTTAGCCTTCTGAAGGTTATTTTCAAAGTAACCAACAGCATAGTAACCAAGGGCTTGAACAGCCTATCGACGGATTCTACCAGAGTGAATTGTTTCATCCTCCCATAGTGAATCAGCTTATTCTCCCACCGTGAATCAGTCTATTCTCCTACCGTGAATCGGTCTATTCTCCCATAGTGAATAGGTCTATTCTCCCATAGTGAATAGGTCTATTCTCCCATAGTGAATAGGTCTATTCTCCCATAGTGAATAGGTCTATTCTCCCATAGTGAATAGATCTATTCTCCCATAGCGAATAGGTCTATTCTCCCATAGTGAACAGGTCTATTCTCCCATAGTGAACAGGTCTATTCTCCCATAGTGAACAGGTCTATTCTCCCATAGTGAATAGGTCTATTCTCCCATAGTGAATAGGTCTATTCTCCCATAGTGAATAGGTCTATTCTCCCATAGTGAACAGGTCTATTCTCCCATAGTGAACAGGTCTATTCTCCCATAGTGAACAGGTCTATTCTCCCATAGTGAATAGGTCTATTCTCCCATAGTGAATAGGTCTATTCTCCCATAGTGAATAGGTCTATTCTTCCATAGCGAATAGGTCTTTTCTCCCATAGCGAATAGGTCTATTCTCCCATAGTGAATAGGTCTATTCTCCCATAGTGAATAGGTCTATTCTCCCACCGTTAATCGGTCTATTCTCCCATAGTGAATAGGTCTATTCTCCCATAGTGAATAGGTTTATTCTCCCACCGTTAATCGGTCTATTCTCCCACCGTGAATCGGTCTATTCTCCCACCGTGAATCGGTCTATTCTCCCACCGTGAATCGGTCTATTCTCCCACCGTTAATCGGTCTATTCTCCCACCGTTAATCGGTCTATTCTCCCACCGTGAATAGGCGTATTCTCCCACCGTGAATCGGTCTATTCTCCCACCGTGAATCGGTCTATTTTCCCACCGTGAATAGGCCTATTCTCCCACCGTGAAAGCATTAACAAAAACAGTCACAGGCAAGAAATGAACGATTCGTCATTTCTCTGCGTCTCTCGATCGCCGCGTTTATTTCCTCATCGTTCGTGCGCGGTCCCAAAGTCAATCTTCTAATCCTTATCGGCACCTGAAATGCTCCTGTTTCGGGTTCAGGCCTGAGTAAACAACTTTTGTACTTTAAGTTTCTGCCGACAAGTTTCAGTTTTGAAACAAGGGTACTGAGCGATCGGAGCAGGAGCTCACTGGTCACGGCATGTCATCGCCAAATATTTTCATCAAAATAAAATAGCTCGTAAAAGAGGATTTTCCTAGTTTAAAACTGATACATTCTTTGTGACGCAAAACTGGCTGGTTGAGTTGGGCCATTAGCATAAGCTGCTCTTTGATTTGCACAATTTAGCTGCAGCTTGATATGCGTCATCATAACCTCGCCGGCCCTGCTCTGAGCATGGCGTTATCCCCTTTAGCTTCATTCTGTCCGACAGCTGCTGCACTGGCTGTTTCACTCTCTGTGCGGCTTTGGCAACCAGCTTAGCTACTAATCTGAGTGTCCGAGCCGCCAGCCCCGCTATCCAGTCAGCTAGCCGCCACTCTGGCTTGCCTGGAGTAGCACTTTGGAGTGAGCCGCTTCCGCTCGGCTGCCTTCTCCCTGTCTCGCTTTGGTTATTAGCTAGCAACCCGTGTTCCTCTGCTCGCTCTCACTGTGGTCGATTCTCTGATTCCCTCAAGTGCGGGCATATTTCTCTGCCGGCCTATCCGCCTCTCTGTGTCTCCTCCTCACCCTGTGCTCACCCTCCTTCTCCCTAACCCTTTTCACTCTCTCCCTCTTCATTATATCTCTCCCTGTCTCTCTCCCTCTCTCTCTCTCTCTTACTCTCTCTCCCTCACTCTCTCCCTGACTCTCTCCCTGACTCTCTCCCTTACTCTCTCCCTCACTCTCTCCCTGACTCTCTCCCTGACTCTCTCCCTTACTCTCTCCCTCACTCTCTCCCTGACTCTCTCCCTGACTCTCTCCCTTACTCTCTCCCTCACTCTCTCCCTGACTCTCTCCCTGACTCTCTCCCTTACTCTCTCCCTCACTCTCTCCCTGACTCTCTCCCTGACTCTCTCCCTTACTCTCTCCCTCACTCTCTCCCTGACTCTCTCCCTGACTCTCTCCCTTACTCTCTCCCTTACTCTCTCCCTCACTCTCTCCCTCACTCTCTCCCTCACTCTCTCCCTCACTCTCTCCCTCACTCTCTCCCTCACTCTCTCCCTCACTCTCTCTTAATCGCTGTCCATTCTCTCCCCTTTACTCTCTCCCTCTTACTCTTCCTCCACTACTCTCACTTCTTTACTCTCTCTCCCTTTCTGTCACTACTTATTCTCCCCCTGCCTCCCTATTAACCCCTCTCCCCAATTTCCTATTCCCCTCCTCACTCTTCTTCTCCCTCTTTTCTCTCTGTTTTCACTTTCTCTTGGCAGATTTTTTTCACACCATCTCCTTCTCCTATATTTTTCCCACTCTGTATGTCCATGCCAAATATCCTTACCATATATAATAGTAATAATTTATGTATTATCATGCGGATATTAGTAAACACATCCGCGTATATCATATCAACCAAGAGCTCAATCAATCAATTCCAATCCGAGTACCATCGTATTGCGGCTATTGCATATTGCATGGTATTGCGCAATCTGCATTTAAACGGATTAATCAAAACTGGCCAGCAAATTGTTATTGGAATATAAATAACATTTAATCTAGCGCATGTGACTGCTTGTTGACAATTTGTTGCATTGCATATGCCTCATCTGGCTGCTGTCTGCATCCCTGATATGCATTTGATAATAAGAACCTTGGTCTAATTTATTGATTGCTATTCTCTGATCTGTGTTTTCCTGTCCTGTCCTGTCCTGTCCTGTCTCACTATATCTTGTTGTGTTATTCTGATTTTTTGTATTCATATTGAACCAAGTCTTGGATGTAAAAATAAAAGAAATTTTGACGCATAAACTGTTAAAAATTGGAATAAATAGAGCACAAAGAGCAATAAATACGCAATGGATACGATCGCATAATAGCGGAGCCATTTATTATTTATTTTCGCTAAATTATGAGTATTAGACTACAAGATTAAGGTGTTCACTAAAAAACAGGAAACTATTTTATCGATGACACAAATTGAACTAATAAAGTCGTACATAAAAATTGGTTTTTAAAAGAAAACAAACAGCACTTGCTACTGTTTACACTAGATTGTAAGTAGTACTATCAGAAAACGATGTGTAATTAAGAATCTTTTGTTTACTGGTTACAATTTCGCTCAAATTCAGGTTAAAATCAGGCACTTATGAGGCACAATTAAAAAACATTTGAATTTTGAACGCATTTTTTAAGTCTAGTTATTGTCATATATAATGTACATTTGATTGATTGATTAACTAAAACGGCAAGTCTATAACGTTCTCATACTATACTCGTAGTAGAGCCCGTAAGTCTAATAAGTGATCACGTATGCTCAATAACCTCCTGCTCATTCAGAACCAGCCGCCCGGTGCTTCGAGTCCAGCTCGCTCCACTCGGTGCAGACGAGCCCCAGGCTGCTCAGCAGTCGAACTTGACCGTCGCTCGCCACCCCGTCGTGCTCCGGCTGGTCAGAGACGCTCCGATCGACGCTCAACAGTCGGACATCCTCCAGATTGTGGTTGCGAACGGTCAGGCGGGCCACCAGTTCCAGCTGGAAGTTCGTCTGGTTGGAGGCGTCGGCGATCGCCTCGGCGCTTGGCCGACATCTAGCCAGGCTGTCCAGCGACTCCGCGGCCAGCTGCGAGCAGCAGTCGGCGACGGGCGGCGGAGCGGCAACCGCGAGCACATTGGCACGCCGACCCGGCTCCGGAACCGGCGTCTGTGAGGACGAGTCCGACCTAGGAGTCGGCTTCTCAGCGGCTCGGATTCCAGACTGAAGAGAGGCGAAGTCTTTGTAGGCGCCGCATTCGCTTAGCTGAGGCGGTTGAGTCTGCGTTGCCAAGGCAACTGTTGGCTGAACCTCTTTGAACTGGCCGCCTGTCTGTGCGGACGTCTCAGACTTGGGAATAGGTTTTTCTGCGGCTCGAATTCCAGCCTCAGTGGTGGATATATCTTTGAATGACCCGCATTCGCTAACTTGCGGCGGTTGAGTCTGCGTTGCCAAGGCAACCGTTGGGAAAACCTCTTTGAACTCTCCGGCAGTTTGAGCATAGGTGTTTGATTTCGGAATTGGTTTTTCTGCAACTCGAACACCAGTTTGCAGAGAAGCGAAGTCTTTGTAACTTCCGCACTCACTAACTGCCGGCGGTTGAGTCTGCGTTGCCAAGGCAACGGTGGGGAGAACCTCTTTGAACGTGCCGGCTGTTTGAGCGAGTGCATCCGTCTTCGGAATCGGCTTTTCGGCAACTCGGACCCCAGCCTCTGCTGCAGATACATCTTTGAAGGTGCCGCTCTCGCTTATTTGCGGCGGTTGAGTCTGCGTTGCCAAGGCAACAGTCGGAAGAACCTCTTTGAACTCGCCGAACGTCTGAGCAGGTGCATCAAACCGCTGAGGCCGCTTCTCAACAGCCACAACGCCGGCCTCTCGTGACACGAAGTCTTTGAAGGCGCTGCAGTCTTTAATAGTCGGCGGTTGAGTCTGCGTTGCCAAGGCAACGGTTTCGTGAACCTCTTTGAACTCGCCGACTGTCTGCGCCGGTCGGTCCGATTTTGGCGTGGGAGCTTCGACAGCTCGGACTTCCGCCTGGCTAGAGACGAAGTCGAAAGAGGCGCCGCACTCGCCGCTAGCTGGGGCCGCAGTTTGCGTCGCCAGGACCGAGGTCGGCCGGACCTCCTTGAAGTCGCCGAGTGTCTGGGCGCCTCTGCTCTCCCGTTCGACGTCGAGGCAAGCGCCGGCGTCAACTACTAGCCGACGCGGCGGGTAGTTGCACTCAAGCCGCGTCACCGAGTGGACGCCTTCGCAGCCTTCGCCGATTTGAATGCGCTTGGCCGACACGAAGTTCCTGTGCGGCAGGTCCACCGCCAGCTGCCTGCGCACAGTCAGCTCCGACCGGTGAATCTCTCGCTCCACCTTCGTTGGCTGGTTCACCATCCAGTACATCCGGCTGATGTGCTGCTGCGGCTCGGTCGATGGCAACGGCTCGCCGACGGCGCTGCTGCTTCTTATGACGCTGCGTCGTCCGTCTGTGACGTCGGCGGAGGCTGCGGTGGCGCCGGACTGCAGCAAACGGTGGACTTCTTCGTTGACTACTGTGCTGGTTACAGTACGCGCAGAGCTGGATGACGGATTTCGCGATCGTCTGTGCGCCTGCGGCTGCAACTGCGGCGTTTGGTGCTGCTTAGTTAGTTTCTCAGTGTCTGTCTGGTTGGAGAACACGTAAACGTTGTTGCTGAAGCTGAAAAAATGATGGCTTCTAATTGAGCTTGCGTGGAGGGGGAATAATTTCAATCTGAGAAGGCACTAATTTACGGCGCATTAGCTCCTCCACACCCCTCTCTCCAACGCCAAGTCACAAGTTACTCCTACCTCAGCCAACCAAAGGATGTCTTAAGACATCGTTGAGCCTCCGCCCATCTAAATGCTTCTCACTCTACACCCACCTCACTCCTACACCTATCTCACTCCTACACCCACCTCACTCCTACACCTATCTTACTCCTACACCCACTTCACTCCTACACACACCTCACTCCTACACCCACCTCACTCCTCCTACACACACCTCACTCCTACACCCACCTCACTCCTCCTACACCCACCTCACTCCTACACCCACCTTACTTCTTCTCCCTCTAACTTCA
>CATNEM010000111.1:0-22500 GCA_950096795.1 Macrostomum cliftonense | reverse complement strand
GCTATTGAATGCTTTACTACTGCCGACTCCCGACTCGCCATTCAGACTCTCCAGCGAGCGCTGAAGCCCTATGTGAGACACTGACAGGTCGGGGCTGGACTGGCTCTGCGTGTGAGTTGGATTTTTCAAATACATTTAAAATCTGCGAATGTGTGTTTGTGTTCGTCTATCTATCTATCTATCTATCTATCTATCTATCTATCTATCTATCTATCTATCTATCTATCTATCTATCTATCTATCTATCTATCTATCTGTCTATCTATCTATCTATCTATCTATCTATCTATCTATCTATCTATCTATCTATCTATCTATCTATCTATCTATCTATCTATCTATCTATCTATCTATCTATCTATCTATCTATCTATCTGTCTATCTATCTATGTATTTTACCACGCTAATTCTCACCAATTTCCGTGACACAACAGCTGTCATGATTCTTCACTATTTCACTTCAGACGAATTTGATGTCGCCAATGACAGGCGTTGCGCAAAGTTAACTGTATTGCCTTATCAAAAGCACTTCAAATCTTAGAAAGTTGACTTGGTTGCTATTAGCTGGTTGAAAATGTTTCAAACTGACACATATTTTGTTTGAGTTTTTACCCGAAACTGGCACAATTGAAGGGAGAGAAAAGCAGACAGAGAATGGAATCGGAGCAAAACGGCTGTTGGTTAGGTCGGTCAGTAGAGAAATTTTTTCGTGTGTGCTTTCAGTCCCGACAGCCCCTCCCCCATAAGCAAAGCAAAAGAATTTTATGAGTAGAGTTTACTGAGGGTATAAAGCATTGTATTTTAGCCATTAAAAGCATACGAACGTAGTTTAGTTTAATTACGAGTATATAGCCGTTCCCACTGCATATGGAGTGCATACTGTGTGCAGTCTTTCTCTGGCTTGCATACCCACTCACTCATCCATTCGGTAGATGGTTTCAGGGAGGCACGTTTGCGCATCTTGACTGAGCAACTGTGTGTAGCGAGAACAATGCAATTCAGTTTTGTCTTGGATAGGGCGTTGCCGAGTGTTACTCGTGGTATTTCAATTCGTTGTTTATGCATTCTTTGTTGAACTGTATTGCCTTTTAGTAAGACTTTGGACACAAAGCATAGATGTACACCACTATCTAATATGGTTTGTATAGTTTCTACATACGCTTACCGAAGGATTCAAGTAGATCTGCGTGACAATATATACGAGCGCACGAGCGTATAAATCAAATTACTTAATACAAATATTTAATTGTTGACGCTAAAAACAAATAATTAAATCTGGAGGGTGAGGGCAATGACTTTTGTTTAAGGCAAAACATTCAGCCGCAAACGCTTTAGGCTTGAAAAGTCTGGCCTCACTTGGTACACCCCAGTTATTGGTTTGGCATCCAGGTTTCTAATAAGATATCCATGAACAGGCGATACCAGATTGGCTTCTGATGACAATGGTAGCTCGTGAGGAAACAAAGAGAAAAAAGGTGTGTAGACTTGGTCAGCTACGCTTACAAGTGTTCGGGATGGCAATTGTTTTACTTTTAGGAATTAGAGGTTTACCCCAAACCGGGAACCTCGAACCAAATATCTCCGAAACAAAATATCTCCATTCGTATCCTCGAAAAAAAAACCTGAAATGTTTACCCTTTAGTCTTCTCTTTTACCGCCTCGAATTAAGAAATAAACGATTGGTGACAGCACGTACTACATATACTACTCAGCTCAGTAGTCAACTACTACTCTTGTGCAGCAGAATTTGCGAGAGTAAAATCGTCAAACTGCAGTTCATGGCGGAGCACTTTATACTTTATATCGAGCCAGTTCAAAATACAGTATAAAGCACAGCCGTAAAGGCCCAGCCTCTCGACACTAGAGCAAGCATAGCGACTGGGCCATCTTTTGCGAAGCCGCTAAAAGTTCTAATTCGATCAACGTCAGTGTAGATTTCGCATTGAACGTTTCGGGCCACTCAAGCCGCATCGGCTACAATTAAAAAACACCCTCCCAGTAGAGATTTTGCTGACATTCACGTCAGTTTCAAATCGCCAAGAGAATCGATTCTTTTTTAGAGTCAAATAAGTAAATAATTTCGGTGGTCGGGCTTTAAATTTATAGATAAATATATGAGCTAATGACAAATATTATTGTTTCGTATATGTATTGATGACGATTCATTTATTACATATTTTAAATTGAAGGGACAGGTAATCCAATACGCAAACATAACGAAAGCGAGCGGGTGAGAAATCATTTTAACGAATGCAATTGAAAAATTAGCAAATAATTTCCTTGCATTAACTACAAAGTAAAAATTACTTACCCATTGGTGCAACTATCAATAAAGATTATATTAGAATTAAAGTACCGCACTTATTTCAGGAGCAGGGTCAAATCAAGTGTCCCGTCCTTCTTGTAACGAACTCAGCTGCGGAACGAAATTTTGAATCGACACACTCGAACTGGCCGCCTCGCGCGCTCTCCCAGGTCTGGGGCGCGCAGCGCAAATCGATTTAAATTATTTAGTTATTTACTTTTTCAAACAAATTATTTATACTTCCAAACGGTTATTTGCAGGGAGGAAACAACTGACGCAATAATGATTGCAAAGAATATTACGGTTAAGAAAACTACGCAAAACTTACATGAAAGCCAGGCCCTACCTAAAGTACTACATTCTACTTAAAGTGTCCTTGGGTCAAATTGGTTCATATATACCCGTGATTCATAGGAGTCACGCTTAATTTTAATTAACTGACAATTTTATCTTTCTCCTTGGATATTTTGACTATTTCAGTCCAGACAGTCCTTATTATTTCTTATATTGTCACCAAAATGTATTCATTATCACTAAAATTACTGTCATCACAAGCAAGCATTAATGTATTTCATTAGTTAATTTAAGCTAAATTACAATTTTTGACAGCTCAAAATAGTCTATAAATTTGGGTGCCAGTCGTTTCGTCTGCTGCCAAGTCGTCTGCTCAGCAGACGAAGTGGTTTTTTAGTATTTAAGACTTCGTCTGCTGACCTTAACCAATAGGAGCAAGCTGAATATATGAGCTAATTTTATTATTTTACAGGGATGGGATTCAAAATATTGATCTTCGGAAATTGAATGGTGTAATGATGGCATGAAGTCCAGACCAGGCCAGGCACACCAGTGCATCTGTCTGTCGAAATCCACAATATACGCGAATGTCACTTATAGAGCCTAACAGCCATTATTTAACAGATAAAAATCCATGCTTTTGTCTGTCTAAAAACAATCCCTCTCGACCCCTTTCATTCTAGTTCAGTTCACTCCTATTGGCTGCATGGCAGACGAAATGGTTTGCAACTTCGTCTGCCCAGCAGACGAAAAGGTAGCAGACGAAATAGCTGGAAACCATAAATTTGCACCTGGACTGTAGTCTCCCAATTTCTTGGTCAAAAAGTTTAGCAACTTTCAAGACAACTTTATGTCAAAACAACTTCTTTTGTTCTGTGTGTGTACAACTTATATATTTTCTAAATTAATTTTGTCTATAAAACAACCTTAAGCTGGCTGCTGTGGCTTGTAGCAAATTGTAGCATAACTTTGCTTTTAGCATAAATTTGTAATTGTTGCTTGTTTATATAGCTAGACAGCTTATTTATCAACAAACTCTAGGTCAAATGTAGGGGGACCTAGAATAGCCTCTAATTGTCTGAACTTGTGGTGCCGCAAATTTCCTTGGCCTCACTTTGGGTGGTTCCTCTGGTGCATCTGCAAGCAGAGTACCCACTGTGAATAGACAATGAGACAATTCATTATCTTTGAGCTACAGACTCAGCATATAGTTTTTTTTGTTCCAAGCTTTTGTTTGTCCAACTTGTTTTTTGTTGCTAAGTTCAAAAATGCACTCAAAATAATTTACTGAATGGAAGTGAACCTATGCCTGAACTTATCTTATATCATACAAGGGATACTACAAAAGTTATTAGACTGAAGCTTACTATTTTGGCAATTTATGTCTAAGTTAGCTGAAATTTAAAACAGAAACAAAAATCTATTTAGTCCATTAATAAACTTTCAGAAAATTATAGCCAATTGCAAAAAAGACATGGTTGTTAGCAAAATCCCACACTTAGTCATAGAATATTGGTTGTCACTAAACTGACTTGGCCCCAAATTGGTTGTTGCCTAATTGACTGGCAACCCATTCAAAGGCTGGCTATTGGCATGTTCAATAAACTTACCATTCAGAGCAATGCACTTTTGATAGTGCTCAATCAGTTTATCAAAACCTAGCTTCCCAAAAACTGGCATCAAGCTGATGCAGTGACTTGTTGTCTCTGTCAACAACTTCTTCCTGCTTAGTAAAGATCTTACTATGCATTGGCATCAATACAGATTTGTTGTAGATACTACAATGTCTATTATAAGTACTTGCCATTTTATGCATACTTGCAAATGAATTTCTCTTTAAATAATCCAGTACAAAAGCCATGTTTTTAGAACCTGTGCTTGAGTGTAGACAACCAGATTGAGGGGCATCAGTAACATTAGTGACACCATTAGCAGCCCTATTGGAATAAGTTTTAGAAACCCATGGATGCACAACACAGGTGTAAAAAAGAGACATACAAGTGTGACACCTAACACAAAATTTTCAAAGGAGCAAAAAGAGGCCCTGCAAACTACTTCTTATATATATCTCACTCTTTGCTATGTTTTATTTGAATTTTCCCCCAATTTTCACCAAATTTATGACTTACATTGCCTGCAATTTTGCAACTTATCTTTGTTTAGCCACCAAAACTTAATGCATGATGCAATATATAACATTTAGCCACACAATATGACACTGGAAAAATCTAAAAATGTAATGGACATTTGTTTAACTTTTGTCAACTTATTCTAATAGAGATCAGCAGCAAGCTGGTGATGTTCAAAAACTTGGATGCAGCCAAGAGAATGAATACAAAATGCATGCAAACCTCCTAGAAGGTCTCCACTGCCAATTTGCCTTTTCATTGGCATATCATAATAAAGTAGTGCCGGCTTTCATTTGATCCAAACTCCAATGGGTGTTTTAAATGGCTAATTTTTGGTTTTGAGTTACACACGCTCAATAGTTGGCCAAGAACTTTGGCCCTAAGTAAGTTGCAAATTTGTTTACAACTAAGTCGCACTGGCCGACCAAATTTTTCAAGTTGCATATGTATGTTTTGAGTTAAAATTAAAGATTGTATTTGTAGCTTTGATAGGTGGCAAATTATTTTGTCTACTTTTCACATAGTCAAAGCTATTAACATGAAATTGAAGTAAATTTGTTAATAATCAAACCCCAATGAATTTTCAGCTATGTTAGACATAAAATGTCAATATGGCAAGCTCTAGTCTAGAAACTTTGCAGCATCCCTCATAAATGCCTCAAAAATATTATCTTTTTTTGTAAAAACCAGGATAATTTTATTTAATATTAACAACTTGTATTGCATTTTTTACTGGAATAGGTGGCCTGGAGTACACAGTGAGAAATTGGAGGTTAATAAGGAATTTTAGAGACCATTCAGCTGATGTTTTATTCAAAGTTTCAATAGTTACATAAATTTTACTCAGTGTACAATATATTTATCATAAAAAATCTAACTGCAATTGCAGCTGCACAAGATTTCAAATCCATCATGACTGAGCGCAAAGTGCTGAACAAGTACTACCCGCCGGACTATGACCCGTCGCGTATACCTAAACTGCCACGCGACAAGACCAAAAATAAGAAGAACAAAACGTTCAGCATTCGCACAATGGCGCCCTGCAACATGCGCTGCTCCTCCTGCGGCGAGTACATCTACAAGGCTAGAAAATTTAATTCTAGAATGGAAGTGGCCGAAGGTGAAACCTATTTGGGCCTGCGAATCTACAGGTTTTATATCCGCTGTCCCGGCTGCTGCTCTGAGATCACCTGGAAGACCGACTTGGAGAATGGCGACTACACCATTGAGCACGGAGCTAAACGCAATTTTGAGGTAAGCATTTTAATTCGCGGAAAGTGATTAATTCTTGAATTTAACCGCTATTCCCTATTGCAGCCAAGTGATTAAGCGCGCCAGCAAAACATTATTATGCAGACTAATTAGATGACGAGGCATTTTAGTATCTAAAGACAGTTATAGTTACTCCCGCCGTTTACCCTGACCACGGATGTTAGGGTTTGGGACGCCGTCCGCAAAAGCGACCCTTGGCTGCGACTCCTCTCTGCTTCAGGCGTTTCAAAATCATTTCCCAATCGCTTTATTGGCTAAAGAACCGTCATTGATTTTTAAGCGCTTGAAAAAAATTTCAGAATTCATGGGGCTAGAAAATCATTTCACAGATTGAATCATTTTTTCGGATATGTAGCGTAAACAACTATAACCTTTTTCAAAAATTTTTCTGTCGCTACCAAGGTGAATAATCAACTGTCTTCAACTGCTCATTCCTACTTTAAGTAGTCTAATTTAGTCAAACATTTTATTTCTATTCAATTTGAAATTCCAATTTTCGGACAGGCCCTTCGCACGGCGGAGATTTTGGAGCGCAAACGCCTGGAAGCCGAGGAGGCCGAGGACGCCAAAGATCCCATGAAACAATTGGAGAAGCGAACCAGCCAATCAAAGCGCGAAATGGAAATGCTGGAAACCTTGCAAGACGTGAAAGAATTAAACAAACGCAAAGCCGACTCAGAGATTGTCGACACCGTCATCCGAGACGTCGAGTCGCGTCGCATCGCCGAAGAGAAACAGGTTGAAGACGAGGACGCCAAGTTAGCCAGGGAGCTGATGCTCAACGCTAAGCGGCCCCGCTTCGCTGGTCCGTCGGCCTCGACGTCGGGAGCGTCGACCTCGTCGTCTAGTGCCGCCGGACCGTCGACGTCGGGTTCGAGCAGGCCGGCCGCTGCGCCGGCTGTTTCCTCCATTCGCGACCTGCTGAAAGGTTCGGTTCGGGTAAACAAGACTGGCAAAAAGTCTTGACACCTTTAGTTAGTACTGATTGTTCCTATGCTAACTCCTCAATTGGGAAGAATTAAAACTTCTTAATCAGACTAATCTGTTGTTCTAAGCGTGTGTTAAACGCCGCTGAAAACGAATCTAATTAATCTGTCGGTGTTAATTAAAATAAAATAATTTGATTTCATTATGCTGCATCAGTTTTCATTAATAAACCGTGCGCCCCGGACTAATTGGATTGATTTATTATAGTCGCTGATAATTATGCGCATATGTGTATATATAACTTCTAATCCGTAGGAATCCCCTTTAAAGTTAGTTCTGTGTACTTTTTTAATTTCTTTTTTGCTGCAATAAATCAGTAAAAAAGTTACTTTAATATAAAAAACCTTTCATCCGTCACAGGCTCATGTTTGTCAATCTATCTATGCATGGAATTTTAAATCGAATTCTTCACTATAAGCAGCTTATTAGCTGGCGGGAAGTAGCTAGTAAGGATTAAGCGGCAAATAAATCTGTTCTGTTTTATCCATTGCTGGTAATTTTTTTAACAAAGCAGTCATATTACGAGTAATAGTACATTACATGCAACCTCAAGATAAGTAGTCATAACTTACTGTCGATAAGGATCAAGCTAGTGAAATGTGCAAAGCTCGCTAAAGACGAGCTGACCCAATGGCACAGAGTGTGCAGTAAACTTCCCGATATATTTATATTTAGTTAGACCCACAGATGTACAGTCAACGACGCATCCGCGGCTAGCTGCGCGGCGCATCCGAGGGCTGTGTACAGCTGTTCATTCCTGTGGGCTGGATGCAGGAGCCGCAACACCCACCAAATTTTCCCAGCTCAAATCGGTACCCGTTCTCAGCTATGTGGACTGAAGCAATGGATTAAGTGCCTTGCTGAAGGGCGCAAATTGTCACCTAGACCCAGGGCTCGAACCTAAGTCTTTCCGGTCATAAAACAGTTGCCCTAGCCACTAGGCTACAACTCTTCTTCCCGAGTATGGGGTGATCAAGAGTCTTGCGCAATCAGCATGTGTCAGAGGCTCGTATCTGTCAATCTATCGATGCATGAAATTTTTAATCATATTCTTTATTATTATCAGCTTATTAGCGGCTGGATGCATTATTTCTCCGGCAAATAAATCTGTTCTGTTTTATCCATTGCTGGGAATTTTTTGTTTGACAAAAGCAAAGCCACATTGGTGCTTCTGGTCTACTTAAAAGCTTTAATTTATTGCTTAGCGACGCACTTTTGCTACAAAAGTTGCTTTGCGGCTGTTTTAAGTGCACTTCACGAAAGAGTAGTGGCGTACTGCTGCCGAGTGCCTCATTGAATTCTCTTTCATTTTACGAGCAAGCCAACAAGAAAAGAAAGAAAGAAATAACGAATGCGTTCGTTAATGTAATTTGCGGAAACAGCTATCAAAATATAAAATGTATTCTATTTTACTCTCATAATTTTTAGGTGTACTTTTTTGTATGGCTGGACTCGTCAGTGCTGTTTTTTTATACTTGTCTTCCTTTGAATGCTAACCAGCACCCTTTAAGCTTTCTGCTTGTAGCCTTTTTAATTCCGAAATTTGGAACCGTCGAAAAAAATGTATTTCACAGCGAAGTCTCGTAAACAATATAAGTCCAGCCCTGCTCCATATTGTGTGCGCTATTTTGCTTGGCAACTGACGGGGCTGCTGCTGACATGGCATCAATTGGTGCGGCCGATCTACGCCTTTGTTTCATCCGGTGCTGACGAATAGCTGATAGGCCGGTTGTGCTGGCTAGCAGCAGGAAGTTGAATAGCGAGTCCAGCTCAACCAGTGTGTTCACCACCAGCTCCGTGACTGGCGTCTTGCTGCGCACAAAACCGCACACGTCTGTTGGACTCTCCAATAGCAGGCAGGAAATGGACAGGGCCACAACAAGTCGCACCGCCTGTTTTTCGTGTCGGTGCATTTGACTACGGCGTCGATTATTGCTGGACGTTTCGCTTCTTGTGACGGTCGATGCCGGCAGGATGGCGGTCGAAGCCGATCCCATCCGAGGTCGTTCGGTGGCCGCCTTGCGCAGGGCGCAGACGGTTAGGCAGGTGGCTGTGAACACAGAGACTATTGGCAGTACGCCCTGATAGGTGTAGAAGGCGATCTCAACCACTTGTTCGTGACGCATCGGCGTCTGTTGGGCTGCCGACTCTTGCGCCATCACCATCAAGACGCTTAGAAAGAGCGCCACTAGGCCAGCTGCCGTCTCCATGGCGACCAGGTGGGTCAGTTTAAAAGCCGAGCCCGAGCGGACGGCTAGTGGGCAGCAAACAGCTTCAACTCGTGACCAAGAGATGAAGCCCATTGTCCAATTTCGCATTGTCAGAGAGAAACGGAGCAGTACAGACAGTACAGTCGGTCCGGCGCCGAGTTGTGAGGCTCGAGCAAGGTGTCGCGCGTAATAGGTGATGACTGAGCCGTGGAACAGGGCTTCAAATAGCGACATGGCGGCGAGTAATCGACGTAGCACTGGATGCACCGGGGTGCTTGGCCTGGCGAATACCGCGAGAGCCATGATGGAGCAGGCTGCATTAATGGCTGACAACGGAATGTAGGTGAGCGGCTCCAGCGGATGGACGGGTACGAACGACATGGAGGAAGTGTTGCTGCGGGTGAAACCGTGTGTTGTTGTCATGGTCGCTCGGAGAAATTTAGATAATACTACACAGCTCAACTGATCAATTTCGATTTTGTTACAGCATTTTACTTATGTAGCTCGTAGCTACTTTGAATTCTGTCGGCAATCTCTGGATGGCCAATCCGCTACCGACTAAAATGAACTAACCAATCAGTTTTTGTGTGGATTAATCCCACTACGCCTTGGAGACTCACTGTCAGGATGACTACTAAGAGACGAAATATCGAGTCTTCTGTATGCATCTAGTTGTCTTACGTTCTTATTAACATTCTTGGCAACTGCAAAGGCCTAACTCCCTCGCTTTTTATCATTCGCACGGTACGGAGGTATATCGCATTAACACAAAGTGGGCGACCTCTCAGTTGGTTGGGCCGTGCAGGCTTTTAGTTTTTTTCTTGCTGTCTGCATTTCGTCCCTCTCTTCTTGGTCGCGACAAAATGCAACTTACTCTAGCCAGTCCGGTGCTCCTATACTTTAACATTAATAATCAATAGTATAGTGATAAACAAAGAATTGAGTGAACTTTTTAGACTTAGTCAAATTTGATCGACTTGTTATTTACTCGTACGTTCGCGTCGACGCATTCAAGCAAGAAAAATTGCTTGTAAATCATGAACTTATGCACTATCTACCTAACTCGTCTGTACTATTAAATTAGAAAGGAAGTCTATAATAATCAGATCGGAGAGTTCCAGATTTCCAACGCATTTATTTGCCCAGTCGTATTGAATGATGAAATTGGTTCACAGTCCGGTTTTTTACGGCAATCAACGGTTAACGAAATAATTGAATTTAGCTGCCATAAATTTCTTGCATGGAATAAATCTTGCTACAAGAATGAGTAGTAGCTAGCATGTTACATGCAACCTCAAGATAAGTAGTCATAACTATTAATGCTATATAAGCTCAGTACACTATTAGGATCAAGCTAGTGGATTGTGCAAAAAGCTCGCTAAACACGAGTCGACCTAATGGCACAGAGTGTGCAGTAAACCTCCCGATATATTTATATTTAGTTAGACTCACAGATGTACATTTAACGGTGCAGCCGCAGCTAGCTGCGCGGCGCGTCCGAGGGTTGTGTACAGCTGTTCAGCCCTGGGGGCTCGAAGGGCCGTAACACCCACCAAATTTTACCAGCTCAAACACTTACCCGATCTTAGCTGTGTGAACTGAGACAATAGACTTGGGGCTCGAAAGCACGACTTTCTGGTCATAGAACAGATACCCTAGCCACTAGGCTACAACTCTTCTTGTCGAGTAAGGGATGATCAAATGTCTTGCGAAATCAGCAGTTTGTCTGACTGAGTACAGCCGACTTTGTGTTCAATGTTATTCAAGGCTATCCATTGAAGCCCCGGTTATGTTTAACCATTTCGAGTTTCAACTGTATTTGATTAAACAACGCATTAGCAAGGCTTTTTTGCCTAAATTAGTCGAATTCTAGCTTGGATTTCTCTAGGGAGATGCAGGGCTACGCGCGCTCACTGCGTTGGAAAACTTCAATTTGCATTCCTATTTAGCGCCTTCGCTTGGGTTCGAGTTTAATTCCAGCTCTCCTCGTACTGCAGTTCGTCGTGCACCGCTTGCGCTGCAATACTGCACTGTATTACGCTCGTATTACATTTGTCTAGAGTAGCTCGTACGCGATGTCCGCTAAATTCTGTGGACATTTCTCTCTTTCTTTTCCATTAGTTTCGGTTTATATCACATAGAAAAGTTGCCCAATTGATCCTGCTGCACGAATGCAAAGCGACGCAAGAGGCGCAACCAGGCAGAGCTGATTAAATCCTGAATATAAAGTGAAAGTGATGGACAAGCTATGCAGGCCTGATCACTTGATTAGTGAGAATTACATGTATCTTTCACTCTTCAAAGGCTAGAAAACAATTAGATTTGGAAAACTATGTCGTCGCTTTAGTGTTTTTTTTTCTCAACACTCACACACTGGCATATAAGAGCGTGTCAATCTCGGACCCTGGCTCGTTATGCTTTCTCTGTTTCTTTTTTCCTATGTTGGATCCAAAAATGGCCAGTCGGTCCGTGCTATTTTTCAAGTCGTTCTTGATGTCGCCGCTGAGCTTAGGGCGATTCTAGGAGTAATAATTAATGGGCAGGGTTGCCCACTAGTATTCCTGAAGCCAAGACACCTAAAGTAAGCGGCTTTTTTTTCTCTCTATTCACCTTTTCTATTCCCTATGGGAAGCCAAATCCTCTTTACCATAGCTACATCCATGCCAGTTGCCGCCTCTCGTATGTGCATCCCTTCCCTTATTGAATCGCTAGTCCTCTTCTAGCTCGTGACTACCCTGCTTCTTGTCCCAGAAGTACAACCCGAATAATGCGCTCACTAGCCATCTTAGCGTTTTTTTACTTTCTCGCCGCACTCAAATTTAGTTTTTTTTCTCTCGCTTGTATGGAAAATTGAATTTATTTCGTGCCAACTTTGAATCAGAGGAAAATTGTGCGCCGCTCTAAGGATTCATTTCGTGGGCTCTAGCTGCTGTGTGAAACATTGAATGTAAAAAAGCACTTCATAGAGAGGCTACTCATTTAGTGATTGATGTAGGCACAAGACTAAGATTGAGTCATAGATAGGCTGCTCATTTAGTGATTGATGTAGGCACAGGGCTAGATTGAGTCATAGAGAGGCTGCTCATTTTGTGATTGATGTAGGCACAAGGCTAAGATTGAGTCATAGATAGGCTGCTCATTTTGTGATTGATGTAGGAACAAGACTAAGATTGAGTCATAGATAGGCTGCTCATTTAGTGATTGATGTAGGAACAAGACTAAGATTGAGTCATAGATAGGCTGCTCATTTTGTGATTGATGTAGGAACAAGACTAAGATTGAGTCATAGATAGGCTGCTCATTTAGTGATTGATGTAGGAACAAGACTAAGATTGAGTCATAGAGAGGCTGCTCATTTAGTGATTGATGTGGGCACAGGGCTAAGATTGAGTCATAGAGAGGCTGCTCATTTAGTGATTGATGTAGGAACAAGACTAAGATTGAGTCATAGATAGGCTGCTCATTTAGTGATTGATGTAGGAACAAGACTAAGATTGAGTCATAGATAGGCTGCTCATTTAGTGATTGATGTAGGAACAAGACTAAGATTGAGTCATAGAGAGGCTGCTCATTTAGTGATTGATGTGGGCACAGGGCTAAGATTGAGTCATAGAGAGGCTGCTCATTGATGAGCTAAGATTTAATTGAATGATCGATGTAATCATTTGTTGATTAAGTGCTTATTAAGCTAAGGTATGGATGTTATGAGTCATACAGATACCAGCATCCATGAATACGCGAGTAACTCCTTAATTTTTACAGACATTGGTTTCGCCTCGTATTGCTCATATCCTCATCACGGAACGATAACGAACCCGGATGTGACTGCATACGCAAGAAAAAACGTTTGGTGCTGCGTGAGTTGGAAATATGAGCCGTAAAACTCAGTATCTATAAAATTAAATGGGACAGAAAGGCCGAAAAGGCAATACAGGTTAGGGCTAGGGACACGAGTGTAA
Organism: Macrostomum cliftonense; assembly: GCA_950096795.1. Classification (NCBI taxonomy): domain Eukaryota; kingdom Metazoa; phylum Platyhelminthes; family Macrostomidae; genus Macrostomum; species Macrostomum cliftonense. The sequence goes on along the minus strand of CATNEM010000111.1, from coordinate 9,344 downwards.
ACAGCATTGCGCGCATGCACTGTACACTGCAAGAATATTCGCTCAGTGCATATTTACGACACTTTGACCCCCCACCCCTCCCCAGCCGTCTGGGCTTCCATATTTGTAGCTAGCAATCTATTGCGCAGGAAGCTCGTAAACGCATCTAGCGCTAAGCGCCTTGCTAAATAGAAAAGCCAGCGAGATAGGCTAGCCTAGCAGAGTGAGCGCGGCCGCAGCCATGGATTTTCGAACGCCTTCGTTGGCAGCCGCCCGTAGCGGCGACTGTCACCAATTGCAAGCTGGACTGATGCAAACAGCAGCACCAGCTGGTAGCTTCGCCAGGCAGCGCTTGCTGGCGTCACAGCTGACCGCCGCAGCTGCCTGGGGTCGCCTGCCAGCCGTTCGGCTGCTGCTGCAAGCCGGCGCCGCGAGCGTCAACGATTCCCCCAACCTGCCGGACAAGACTTTCCACGCCGATGCCAGCTTGGTCAGCGAGGCCGAGGATTTTTTCAAAGGCGCCAACGCCCTCCATGTGGCGATCAGGCGTGGCCACGCCGACGTCGTGTCGGAGCTGCTGCTCTGCTCCGCCAGCCAGCGGATGATCGAAGCCCGCGACGAAGACGGCGCGACGCCCTTGGCCGACTGCTGCCAGCACGAGCGGCCGCAGCTGGCCAGACTGCTGCTCCGCTGGGGCGCTGACGCCAATGCGCCCTGCAGCCGCTATCAGCGCCGCCCGCTGCACTGGGCCGCCTGGTCTGGCGATGAAGCCCTCGCCAAGGATTTGATCAAGTCTGGCGCCGTGGCTGGCGCTCAAGACTGGCGCGGACGGACCGCGGCTGACGTGGCCGATTCTGCGGGGCATTATCGATTGGCGAGGCTGTTGCGCAATTTCCAAGAGCAACAATTTCTGTGAGTCCTTGTGTACTCATGAAATGCCTCCGCGACCCATACAGGCTCTTCAGCTAATTCTAACCGAGGCAAAATAATGACGAAATGCATTGGCATCACTCTAAAGGTCCAATAATATTAGTTATGGCAAAATCTGATCAAAATTACGCTCGCTATGAAAGATAACAGACTAATTCAGCAGCCTAATAGTTGACTAATTATCTTGTCAGATTGTAATTAGCTCTTGCCTCGATGTCGCTGACAGATAATTGCTCGAAAATTATTTCTTTTTGATGTTGAAAATTATCGCCGTGTTGCTTTGTGCCAGGACTGACGCGGTTTCTTCCAACTCGCCGGAGTGCCTGCCGCTTTCGCGATTTCGCTCTGAGTCCGAGCCTCAGCAGCAGCAGCAGCAACAACTTCATCAGCAGGGCCAACAACAGGCCTTAACTAACCAGTTGTTGCCAAGGCACCAGCAGCAGCAGCAGCAGCAGCCAAAAATGGCAACCAGCTTAGGCGCGGCGGCCATCAACCTGAGCCAGTCGCAGCCTTCGTCAGCCTTCCAGCAGCAGCAGCCGCATCAACAGCCAACAATCCCGAGCATTTCATCCCAAGGCTGGGACTCGGCAACCATCAAACTCAGCCAGTCGCAGCCTTCGACAGCGTTCGGACGCAGCTCCAGCAACAATCCTTGCCGCCGATTCACGGACCCCTGGCTGTTGCCGCCGCAGCAGCCGTCCAAGCAGGCATCGTGGCAGCAGCCGGCCTATTCAATAACGGAGAACCCGCGCGGCCTGTGCCTGGTTCTGAGCAACGAGAACTACGCGAAGCTGCCCTTGCGGTCGGGCACCAGACAGGACGCGGATCGCATCGAGCAGCTCTTCGAGCAGCGTCTTGGCTTTGTTGTTGAGCAGCGCACCGACCTCACCGGCCAGCAGATGCTGGACGAGGCGGCCAAGGCGGCCAAGAAGACTCACCGGCACCGGCGGGCCGACGCTTTCGTCTGCTTCCTGCTGGCGCACGGCGACTCGGGCGGTCACGTCTACGGCGTCGACGGCGCCAGGGTGTCTTTGAATGACATTGCCGCCGCATTCGACGTCGGAAAATGTCCAGATCTTGCCGGTAAACCGAAAGCCTTCTTTGTTCAGGCCTGCCGCGGGGGACAAGGAGGTCATGACGGCAGTTTCCGCCCCGCCTCCCCAGTCGGACGGTCCCGCCGCCGGAGCTCAGCGGCTGTTGCACGCGTCGCCGGAGGGCGCGGATTTTTTATTTGGCTTCGCCTGCTGCGACAATCGCCCGGCGTATCGGCACTGCGACACCGGCTCCATCTTCATCCAGACTCTCTGCGATGTCATCGACGAGTTACTCGGTGACGGCGACGGGCCGACAGCGGAAGTTGACGTCGAGGACGCCCTGACGGAAGTTAGACGCCGAATCTGCGCCGCGCCGATTGATCAGGGCGGCTTCGGCGGCAGCCTCGGTGTTTTCGGTCAGGATAATCGCCAGTTGTACATGGTGCCGGAGGTGCGGTCCACCCTGCGACTGCGGCTGCGGCTGGGTGCGTGCGACTGACTGCCTCCTGGTGTCCCCGAGCACTGCAACTCTGCGCTTGAGCCTTTTTTATTCGGAAGTTATTTGTGACACTAACTCGGGAGTCACCTCTGACACTAACTCGGGAGTCACCTCTGACACTAACTCGGGACACTAACTCGAGAGTCACCTCTGACACTAACTCGGGAGTCACCTCTGACACTAACTCGGGACACTAACTCGAGAGTCACCTCTGACACTAACTCGGGAGTCACCTCTGACACTAACTCGGGACACTAACTCGAGAGTCACCTCTGACACTAACTCGGGACACTAACTCGAGAGTCACCTCTGACACTAACTCGGGACACTAACTCGAGAGTCACCTCTGACACTAACTCGGGACACTAACTCGAGAGTCACCTCTGACACTAACTCGGGAGTCACCTCTGACACTAACTCGGGAGTCACCTCTGACACTAACTCGGGAGTCACCTCTGACACTAACTAGGGAGTCACCTCTGACACTAACTCGGGAGTCACCTCTGACACTAACTAGGGAGTCATCTCTGACACTAACTCGAGAGTCACCTCTGACACTAACTCGGGACACTAACTCGAGAGTCACCTCTGACACTAACTCGGGAGTCACCTCTGACACTAACTCGGGAGTCACCTCTGACACTAACTCGGGAGTCACCTCTGACACTAACTAGGGAGTCACCTCTGACACTAACTCGGGAGTCACCTCTGACACTAACTAGGGAGTCATCTCTGACACTAACTCGGGAGTCACCTCTGACACTAACTCGGGAGTCACCTCTGACACTAACTCGGGAGTCACCAATTGTACTGAATGCATTAGTAACAGGTACTGTATTGTGTCTGACCCCTAAGAGTCAGCATCGTGTATCACACTAACTTGATTGTAGCATCTTCCGAAATATTTTTTGCGTTGCACTGGTATCTGATACTTTAATTTGGAGTGATGCTAATTTTTTTTATGGTTTAAGAAAAATCATTTTGAACTGAGTAGAACACTTAGTGTGGAATTTTTGTAAATGCCAAAAATCTTTAGTTTTTTTTGTTTACCAATAACCGAACTTAATAAAAAGACGAAAACTTTTAAACGCAATTTTAAATGCTTTACTATTTTCATTTTGCTAATCGAAAAGGCGCCCATTTAAATTTATAACAAAAAATCGGAATTATATTGCACTATTTCAAACAGATTACCTGATGCCAACCTGACTATCATTGCCGACAATCAAACGTAAAAAAATTTGCCAAACTACGATCAGGCAATTCAGAAAAGAGAATTTTTAGAACGTTTCCCGAGCATCCTCGAAGGAATTTGTTAGCGTTAAAAACTGTATCGCAGGTGAAAATGAGAATATAGGATTTATGTAAGGCAAGGCGTGGGCGACATACCGGAAATGATTTGCGCAGGGGTAAAATAGGAACAGAGCAAGTGAGGAAGTCTGTCCTAAGCTAAAATTTCGGCATTGCTACAGTATAAAATTTGTTTTCTTTTGCGCTAGGTATCCGCTTGATGCTGACATGTTGCGTGGTATTAGCTCGTAAATTGATTCAGTCTCCCAGATTTTCTTCAATTAAGAAAATTAAACTTTCTTGTAATTTGAAAGCTTTGAACTTCCGTTGGTTTCCTAGAAAGAGAAGCAGTTTTCAATCAATCAATCAGAAGATTTCAATTCAAATTGCTTTAATAGTGAATGACGCGGCTTTGATAAATATAAACTGCGAAAATCTTCTAACCACTGGGTGAAAACTTTCTTCATTTCTCTAATTTTTTTAGATTTTCTGTCCTCAAAGCCATAATATCTTGTTTTTATATGCCCAGTCTCAGCCCTCAATCTCTTGTGTTTATACCCCCAGTCTCAGCCCTCAATCTCTTGTGTTTATATCCCCAGTCTCAGCCCTCAATGTCTTGTGTTTTTATCCCCAGTCTCAGCCCTCAATCTCTTGTGTTTATATCCCCAGTCTCAGCCCTCAATGTCTTGTGTTTTTATCCCCAGTCTCAGCCCTCAATCTCTTGTGTTTATATCTCCAATCGCTAACTGCAACTACTTAGCTGAGAAAGTAGTATGTACTGTAAAAATTGACTAATAAAAATTTAATGCGTTTGTTCATGAATTTTTTTAACGATTGACGAATGCACTGGACTTTTTACTGTTGTTGAATTAATTATTTTTTTTCAGTGGCTCAATACTATACTACTTAGTATCAGCTTTCTAAATAAGGGACCTGTATTAAAACTGATCAATGAAATATTTAATACAGTAGTGTGTTCAGCATCTCAAATTTATCCAAAAGTTCAAATCAAGTTTTAGGCAGTTAAATTATTAAATATTGACCCGAAAGCGAGCCTTTGTGTGTGTGTGTGTGTGTGTGTCTGTGTGTCTGTGTGTCGGCCTTTGAATTCTTTTGCTTTTACAGACCGCCTTTCCTTGCTTGTCTTTTTGAACAATATTGCGCTAATTTACTCGCAGAGAGGGACTCGGGCAGCAAGTTTTCAGCCTTGGCTAGGTGGGAGGCAAGGTGGGTGAAACGGCGAATAATACAGGGAGAGCTGGACAGACAGACGGACAGGCAGACAGATAGACAAGCAGAAAGAGAATGACTAAAAAGTGGTCGCGCAAAAACAGCACTTGCCGCGCAGAAATATATAAATACATATCTATAAGTGATAAGCTGGCTGGCAAACTCTTCCAGATGTGTGAAGTGCTTGCTGTCAGAGAGAGCTGCAGCATTCTATTAAGAAGCGGTCATGCCCGATCTGGATCTTCAACAGCAGGAGCAGCAACTCGTGCTTCTAGAAGATGAGGTGTTCGACTTTGACGATCTGGACGTCGCGGCTCAGCAACCGCCGCAGCAGGATCAGCAGCAGCAGCAGCAGCAACAGGCGGAGCCAACGAGGAAGCCACAACGGGAGTCGGCAGTGGAACGGGACGTCCGTGACACCCGCGCCATGATTGCCAGCATGCTGGACGGTCAGCGGCCGCTGATGACCCTGACAGCGATGGACACGACGCCTGCCGCCTACCTGGAGTACCTGCGAGTAATTGTCAACTGCGGCCGGCTGCTGCGACAGCCGCTGATGCCGACGGATCTGCGCCAGTCTGTGGCCACCTTGCTAGCCAAAGCCAAGCCGCTCTTCTGCGCCAACGCGTTGAACCTGATCGCCCAGACGGTGTCGGCCTGCTGCTGTACAACAGCCGCCGAGGAGCAGGCGGTCCTCATGCCCGCTTTCTGGAGCGCCACGTTCAGCCAGCACGAGTGCCGCCTGTGGGTGGACCTGGTGGAGACGCTGCTGTTCTTCTGGGCCGGCGATGGAAACGGCGGCGGTGGCAGCGGCGACGCTGTCTTTGTTGAATCCTTCGCCGTGGGCCTTCTGACCGGCTAACGGAGCTGCGGACGGCCTACAGCCCCGAACAGATGGCTGTCGTTGAAGTTGGCGACGCTGAGTCCAGAGCAGAGCGGCTCGCTAGGGAGCTGCGCAGGCGGTTGCGACCGCGCCACCTGCTATGCCTGCCATCAGGTGCCAACGGCGGCGGCAGCAGCGGTGGAAACAGACAAAAACTCTCGCCTGCAGCCAGGTATAACTTAGTGAATATTTCCTCTGCTGCTGAGCATCATGGAACCAATGAAAATGGTTCAATCCCTCCCGTTCAGATCCAGCAAGCAGCCAACTAAGCAATGGCCTTCCCTGCTCGCCTCCGCCTTCGCCTGTTTGTTGGATGCAGCCGGAGTTTTATCGGCCAGTTCCGCAGCTCCAGCCCTACCGTCGCTGGAGACGGCGAAGGCCAGTCTGGAGAGCGTCACCGTCGAGCAGGCCTGCCACGCTCTGCGGCTTCACGAGCCGGTCAAGTTTGCCGACAACTTGCCGCGTATTCAACGACTGCGCCAACGATTGGCCGTCAGCGCAATGACCGATTCAGGGTCGCTGCGCACCGGCCTCGAATCAGCCGCCGCAGCTGCTGGCATCGTCCAGCCAGCCGATCTCGGCGAACTGCTCGCCAATTTGGTCGCCTACGCGTCGGCCGCCCGTTGAATTCGAGGCCGCCTGGCAACGCGCCCGTTGTTAAGGACGCCGCTTCGATTGTCTCCGTTTCTTCTTAGTCGTCTCTCGCGCGTGCTGGCTGGCAACATCGGGCCGGCTAGGGCGGTGCCGGGCTGCTGGGAGGCCCTGCCGGAGCGGCTGCGAGAGGAGCTCGAGCAGCAGTCAGCCAGGCGGCTGGCCTCGGTGTCGGCGCCTCAGCCAGGCGACTCAGACGGCGGGGACGGGGCGTCGGCCGCCTTTGAATTCGACCTTGTTGTGCTCAAGCAGGCGGAGATTCGGCCAGAGTTTCTAGCGCCGAGCTCGCTTTGAGCGGCTGTCTGAAAATCTTTGAGAGCTTTGCTGACTGACTGTCTGTCTGCCTGTCTGTGTGTCTGTGTGTCTGTCTGTCTGTCTGTCTGTCTGTCTATCTGTCTGTCTGTCTGTCTGTCTGTCTGTCTGTCTGTCTGTCTGTCCTGTCTGTCTGTCTGTCTGTCTGTCTGTCTGTCTGTCTATCTGTCTGTGTGTCTGTCTGTCTGTCTGTCTGTCTGTCTGTCTATCTGTCTGTCTGTCTGTCTGTCTGTCTGTCTGTCTGTCTGTCTGTCTGTCTGTCTTTCTGTCTGTCTGTCTGTCTTTATGTTTAACATTGGTTGATTTTAGTAATAATTTTTTATCGAATGCATATCATTGCTCATCATTTTTTAGAATATCGAAAATTTAAACTGTTACCATAAATAAACCGTTTTTTATATCGTTGGAAGTTTGGTTGCAACATATTTTGAAGCTAAAAGTACACTTTTTCAATTTTACCTGCCTTTTAAAATTTACTTGCTGAAAGATTACTCGTATGTTTAATTTAATTAATCTGTTTTGTCGAAGTAAGGGCAATGCACAGCCAAAATAGTTTATCAAAAAACGAATGTGCAAGTTCAAATGAATCAAGTTAAGATAAACACAATATGTACTACGCTGTACGCCTGTGTACACGCTCAGGAATTGTGTGTTTAGGAATTTTTTTTATCGCGCCGATTTATGTTACTGTCAGTAGAAATAATAGAAAATGCTTGGAAAATTTTTTCGCACTTATTTAAAAACAATTAGTTATTTTGTGTCGTATCTCTTGCCGCTGGCCATCATGAACACAAAGTCGTCATAGCTGATTCGGCCGTCGCAGTCAAGATCGGCCTCTTTGAACATCGCGTCTAGCTCCTCCGGGGTGGCCTCGATTCGCATGCTCGCCAGGCTCGCCGCCAGCTCCTCCCGAGTGATGTAACCGTCACCGTTTTTGTCGAACACCTTGGCATGGATTTTTTGGAAGGCATAAATAAAGTTCAATAAATAATCTATTTTCAAAGTGAGTCTGTGAACACAGTGAACCTGTGAACGGAGTGAACCTGTGAACAGAGTGAACCCGTGAACAGAGTGAACCTGTGAACAGAGTGAACCTCTGGAACAGAGTGAACCTGTGAACGGAGTGAACCTGAAAAACAGAGTGAACACTCTGAACAGAGTGAACCCGTGAACAGAGTGGAACCTGTGAACAGAGTGAACCGTGAACAGAGTGAACCCGTGAACAGAGTGAACCTGTGAACAGAGTGAGCCTCTGAACAGAGTGAACCCGTGAACAGAGTGAACCTGTGAACAGAGTGAACCTCTGAACAGAGTGAACCTGTGAACGGAGTGAACCTGAAAACAGAGTGAACCTCTGAACAGAGTGAGCCTGTGAACAGAGTGAGCCTGTGAACAGAGTGAGCCTGGGAACAGAGTGAGCCTGTGAACGGAGTGAACCTGTGACAGAGCGAGCCTGTAATCCTGCAAAAGAGTTAACCTACTATATTAGGGTGGGCGAACGTGTGAACAGTGTAAAAAATGTCAATGCCCACAGGCTACATGCAGTCATAGCCTTAGAACTGAACCTTAGAACAAACCTTGAAGGCGCCTCTTGTCTCCTCAGTGGGCGTCCCGCCTTCGCAGCTTGATCATAATCATCTGTACGAATTCTTCAAACTCTATGGACCCGTTGCCATCCTGGTCAACCTCGTTCACAATGTCCTGCGGTGTGTTGTTTTTTGCATTGTTTGAAGGCGTTACGACTGACAAAATGGAAGAGTAAAAAGAACGGAGTGACAGAAGGGAAGAGTGAAAAGAACGTAGCGGCAGAAGGGAAGAGTGAAAAAGAACGTAGCGACAGAAGCAAAGAGTGAAAAGAACGGAGTGCCAGAAGGGAAGAGTCATAGGAACAGAGTGACAGAAGGGAAGAGTGAAAAACGAAAGGTAAGAAAGAAAAGTCAAATTAAAGCCGAAGAACTAGGCGATCAGAAGTGTCCCTGACCTTGAGCTCTGCATCAGTGGGATTGTGTCCAAGCGAACGCATTGCGTGTCCCAAATCCTCCACAGTGGATACTGCCCGCGCCGGACCTGTCAAACAGGGTAAAAAACGGTTTTGAGCTGGGCAAGCTGCTCGTCCGGTATGCTGTCAATATCGAATTCAGTCATTTTCGATCTAAGTTAAAATTTATATAAAGCCTGTTTATTTATTTATTCAAATTAAATAGGCGAAGGCTAAACATGCTTCAAACTAGAGTAAAGTAGTTTTAACGCCTGAACCCATGCTCCAGGCAGTTATTTTCACTTTATTGTCAATTATCTAACGCCGCCGCACCCACCCACTCAGCGGGAACGCGCAAGGTGTACGCGGAAAGAGTAGCTTATAGTTTAGCATCAAGACCATCTCTATCCCTATGGTGTGTGCTGTCCTCTTCTCTATCTATCTTTCAGTCCTGTATCGCTTTTCTCTCTCTCTCTGCCCCAAACCCAAAAAAATCTGCTTCAAAGAAGCAAACCTTCTGGTTAGCTAGCGCGACTGTTGCCAATATGAAATGAAAAC
>CATNEM010000110.1:0-205845 GCA_950096795.1 Macrostomum cliftonense | reverse complement strand
TTTCTTGGTCAAAAAGTTTAGCAACTTCAAGACAACTTTATGTCAAAACAACTTCTTTTGTTCTGTGTGTGTACAACTTATATATTTTCTAAATTAATTTTGTCTATAAAACAACCTTAAGCTGGCTGCTGTGGCTTGTAGCAAATTGTAGCATAACTTGGCTTTTAGCATAAATTTGTAATTGTTGCTTGTTTATATAGCTAGACAGCTTATTTATCAACAAACTCTAGGTCAAATGTAGGGGGACCTAGAATAGCCTCTAATTGTCTGAACTTGTGGTGCCGCAAATTTCCTTGGCCTCACTTTGGGTGGTTCCTCTGGTGCATCTGCAAGCAGAGTACCCACTGTGAATAGACAATGAGACAATTCATTATCTTTGAGCTACAGGACTCAGCATATAGTTTTTTTTGTTCCAAGCTTTTGTTTGTCCAACTTGTTTTTTGTTGCTAAGTTCAAAAATGCACTCAAAATAATTTACTGAATGGAAGTGAACCTATGCCTGAACTTATCTTATATCATACAAGGGATACTACAAAAGTTATTAGACTGAAGCTTACTATTTTGGCAATTTATGTCTAAGTTAGCTGAAATTTAAAACAGAAACAAAAATCTATTTAGTCCATTAATAAACTTTCAGAAAATTTTAGCCAATTGCAAAAAAGACATGGTTGTTAGCAAAATCCCACACTTAGTCATAGAATATTGGTTGTCACTAAACTGACTTGGCCCCAAATTGGTTGTTGCCTAATTGACTGGCAACCCATTCAAAGGCTGGCTATTGGCATGTTCAATAAACTTACCATTCAGAGCAATGCACTTTTGATAGTGCTCAATCAGTTTATCAAAACCTAGCTTCCCAAAAACTGGCATCAAGCTGATGCAGTGACTTGTTGTCTCTGTCAACAACTTCTTCCTGCTTAGTAAAGATCTTACTATGCATTGGCATCAATACAGATTTGTTGTAGATACTACAATGTCTATTATAAGTACTTGCCATTTTATGCATACTTGCAAATGAATTTCTCTTTAAATAATCCAGTACAAAAGCCATGTTTTTAGAACCTGTGCTTGAGTGTAGACAACCAGATTGAGGGGCATCAGTAAACATTAGTGACACCATTAGCAGCCCTATTGGAATAAGTTTTAGAACCCATGGATGCACAACACAGGTGTAAAAAAGAGACATACAAGTGTGACACCTAACACAAAATTTTCAAAGGAGCAAAAAGAGGCCCTGCAAACTACTTCTTATATATATCTCACTCTTTGCTATGTTTTATTTGAATTTTCCCCCAATTTTCACCAAATTTATGACTTACATTGCCTGCAATTTTGCAACTTATCTTTGTTTAGCCACCAAAACTTAATGCATGATGCAATATATAACATTTAGCCACACAAATGACACTGGAAAAATCTAAAAATGTAATGGACATTTGTTTAACTTTTGTCAACTTATTCTAATAGAGATCAGCAGCAAGCTGGTGATGTTCAAAAACTTGGATGCAGCCAAAGAGAATGAATACAAAATGCATGCAAACCTCCTAGAAGGTCTCCACTGCCAATTTGCCTTTTCATTGGCATATCATAATAAAGTAGTGCTGGCTTTCATTTGATCCAAACTCCAATGGGTGTTTTAAATGGCTAATTTTTGGTTTTGAGTTACACATGCTCAATAGTTGGCCAAGAACTTTGGCCCTAAGTAAGTTGCAAATTTGTTTACAACTAAGTCGCACTGGCCGACCAAATTTTTCAAGTTGCATATGTATGTTTTGAGTTAAAATTAAAGATTGTATTTGTAGCTTTGATAGGTGGCAAATTATTTTGTCTACTTTTCACATAGTCAAAGCTATTAACATGAAATTGAAGTAAATTTGTTAATAATCAAACCCCAATGAATTTTCAGCTATGTTAGACATAAAATGTCAATATGGCAAGCTCTAGTCTAGAAACTTTGCAGCATCCCTCATAAATGCCTCAAAAATATTATCTTTTTTGTAAAAACCAGGATATTTTATTTAATATTAACAACTTGTATTGCATTTTTACTGGAATAGGTGGCCTGGAGTACACAGTGAGAAATTGGAGGTTAATAAGGAATTTTAGAGACCATTCAGCTGATGTTTTATTCAAAGTTTCAATAGTTACATAAATTTACTCAGTGTACAATATATTGATCATAAAAAATCTAACTGCAATTGCAGCTGCACAAGATTTCAAATCCATCATGACTGAGCGCAAAGTGCTGAACAAGTACTACCCGCCGGACTATGACCCGTCGCGTATACCTAAACTGCCACGCGGACAAGACCAAAAAATAAAGAAGAACAAAACGTTCAGCATTCGCACAATGGCGCCCTGCAACATGCGCTGCTCCTCCTGCGGCGAGTACATCTACAAGGCTAGAAATTTAATTCTAGAATGGAAGTGGCCGAAAGGTGAAACCTATTTGGGCCTGCGAATCTACAGGTTTTATATCCGCTGTCCCGGCTGCTGCTCTGAGATCACCTGGAAGACCGACTTGGAGAATGGCGACTACACCATTGAGCACGGAGCTAAACGCAATTTTGAGGTAAGCATTTTAATTCGCGGTAAAGTGATTAATTCTTGAATTTAACCGCTATTCCCTATTGCAGCCAAGTGATTAAGCGCGCCAGCAAAACATTATTATGCAGACTAATTAGATGACGAGGCATTTTAGTATCTAAAGACAGTTATAGTTACTCCCGCCGTTTACCCTGACCACGGATGTTAGGGTTTGGGACGCCGTCCGCAAAAGCGACCCTTGGCTGCGACTCCTCTCTGCTTCAGGCGTTTCAAAATCATTTCCCAATCGCTTTATTGGCTAAAGAACCGTCATTGATTTTTAAGCGCTTGAAAAAAAATTTCAGAATTCATGGGGCTAGAAAATCATTTCACAGATTGAATCATTTTTTCGGATATGTAGCGTAAACAACTATAACCTTTTTCAAAAATTTTCTGTCGCTACCAAGGGTGAATAATCAACTGTCTTCAACTGCTCATTCCTACTTTAAGTAGTCTAATTTAGTCAACATTTTATTTCTATTCAATTTGAAATTCCAATTTTCGGACAGGCCCTTCGCACGGCGGAGATTTTGGAGCGCAAACGCCTGGAAGCCGAGGAGGCCGAGGACGCCAAAGATCCCATGAAACAATTGGAGAAGCGAACCAGCCAATCAAAGCGCGAAATGGAAATGCTGGAAACCTTGCAAGACGTGAAAGAATTAAACAAACGCAAAGCCGACTCAGAGATTGTCGACACCGTCATCCGAGACGTCGAGTCGCGTCGCATCGCCGAAGAGAAACAGGTTGAAGACGAGGACGCCAAGTTAGCCAGGGAGCTGATGCTCAACGCTAAGCGGCCCCGCTTCGCTGGTCCGTCGGCCTCGACGTCGGGAGCGTCGACCTCGTCGTCTAGTGCCGCCGGACCGTCGACGTCGGGTTCGAGCAGGCCGGCCGCTGCGCCGGCTGTTTCCTCCATTCGCGACCTGCTGAAAGGTTCGGTTCGGGTAAACAAGACTGGCAAAAAGTCTTGACACCTTTAGTTAGTACTGATTGTTCCTATGCTAACTCCTCAATTGGGAAGAATTAAAACTTCTTAATCAGACTAATCTGTTGTTCTAAGCGTGTGTTAAACGCCGCTGAAAACGAATCTAATTAATCTGTCGGTGTTAATTAAAATAAAATAATTTGATTTCATTATGCTGCATCAGTTTTCATTAATAAACCGTGCGCCCCGGACTAATTGGATTGATTTATTATAGTCGCTGATAATTATGCGCATATGTGTATATATAACTTCTAATCCGTAGGAATCCCCTTTAAAGTTAGTTCTGTGTACTTTTTAATTTCTTTTTTGCTGCAATAAATCAGTAAAAAAAGTTACTTTAATATAAAAAACCTTTCATCCGTCACAGGCTCATGTTTGTCAATCTATCTATGCATGGAATTTTAAATCCAATTCTTCACTATAAGCAGCTTATTAGCTGGCGGGAAGTAGCTAGTAAGGATTAAGCGGCAAATAAATCTGTTCTGTTTTATCCATTGCTGGTAATTTTTTTAACAAAGCAGTCATATTACGAGTAATAGTACATTACATGCAACCTCAAGATAAGTAGTCATAACTTACTGTCGATAAGGATCAAGCTAGTGAAATGTGCAAAGCTCGCTAAAGACGAGCTGACCCAATGGCACAGAGTGTGCAGTAAACTTCCCGATATATTTATATTTAGTTAGACCCACAGATGTACAGTCAACGACGCATCCGCGGCTAGCTGCGCGGCGCATCCGAGGGCTGTGTACAGCTGTTCATTCCTGTGGGCTGGATGCAGGAGCCGCAACACCCACCAAATTTTCCCAGCTCAAATCGGTACCCGTTCTCAGCTATGTGGACTGAAGCAATGGATTAAGTGCCTTGCTGAAGGGCGCAAATTGTCACCTAGACCCAGGGCTCGAACCTAAGTCTTTCCGGTCATAAAACAGTTGCCCTAGCCACTAGGCTACAACTCTTCTTCCCGAGTATGGGGTGATCAAGAGTCTTGCGCAATCAGCATGTGTCAGAGGCTCGTATCTGTCAATCTATCGATGCATGAAATTTTTAATCATATTCTTTATTATTATCAGCTTATTAGCGGCTGGATGCATTATTTCTCCGGCAAATAAATCTGTTCTGTTTTATCCATTGCTGGGAATTTTTTGTTTGACAAAAGCAAAGCCACATTGGTGCTTCTGGTCTACTTAAAAGCTTTAATTTATTGCTTAGCGGACGCACTTTTGCTACAAAAGTTGCTTTGCGGCTGTTTTAAGTGCACTTCACGAAAGAGTAGTGGCGTACTGCTGCCGAGTGCCTCATTGAATTCTCTTTCATTTTACGAGCAAGCCAACAAGAAAGAAAGAAAGAAATAACGAATGCGTTCGTTAATGTAATTTGCGGAAACAGCTATCAAAATATAAAATGTATTCTATTTTACTCTCATAATTTTTAGGTGTACTTTTTGTATGGCTGGACTCGTCAGTGCTGTTTTTTTATACTTGTCTTCCTTTGAATGCTAACCAGCACCCTTTAAGCTTTCTGCTTGTAGCCTTTTTAATTCCGAAATTTGGAACCGTCGAAAAAAAATGTATTTCACAGCGAAGTCTCGTAAACAATATAAGTCCAGCCCTGCTCCATATTGTGTGCGCTATTTTGCTTGGCAACTGACGGGGCTGCTGCTGACATGGCATCAATTGGTGCGGCCGATCTACGCCTTTGTTTCATCCGGTGCTGACGAATAGCTGATAGGCCGGTTGTGCTGGCTAGCAGCAGGAAGTTGAATAGCGAGTCCAGCTCAACCAGTGTGTTCACCACCAGCTCCGTGACTGGCGTCTTGCTGCGCACAAAACCGCACACGTCTGTTGGACTCTCCAATAGCAGGCAGGAAATGGACAGGGCCACAACAAGTCGCACCGCCTGTTTTTCGTGTCGGTGCATTTGACTACGGCGTCGATTATTGCTGGACGTTTCGCTTCTTGTGACGGTCGATGCCGGCAGGATGGCGGTCGAAGCCGATCCCATCCGAGGTCGTTCGGTGGCCGCCTTGCGCAGGGCGCAGACGGTTAGGCAGGTGGCTGTGAACACAGAGACTATTGGCAGTACGCCCTGATAGGTGTAGAAGGCGATCTCAACCACTTGTTCGTGACGCATCGGCGTCTGTTGGGCTGCCGACTCTTGCGCCATCACCATCAAGACGCTTAGAAAGAGCGCCACTAGGCCAGCTGCCGTCTCCATGGCGACCAGGTGGGTCAGTTTAAAAGCCGAGCCCGAGCGGACGGCTAGTGGGCAGCAAACAGCTTCAACTCGTGACCAAGAGATGAAGCCCATTGTCCAATTTCGCATTGTCAGAGAGAAACGGAGCAGTACAGACAGTACAGTCGGTCCGGCGCCGAGTTGTGAGGCTCGAGCAAGGTGTCGCGCGTAATAGGTGATGACTGAGCCGTGGAACAGGGCTTCAAATAGCGACATGGCGGCGAGTAATCGACGTAGCACTGGATGCACCGGGGTGCTTGGCCTGGCGAATACCGCGAGAGCCATGATGGAGCAGGCTGCATTAATGGCTGACAACGGAATGTAGGTGAGCGGCTCCAGCGGATGGACGGGTACGAACGACATGGAGGAAGTGTTGCTGCGGGTGAAACCGTGTGTTGTTGTCATGGTCGCTCGGAGAAATTTAGATAATACTACACAGCTCAACTGATCAATTTCGATTTTGTTACAGCATTTTACTTATGTAGCTCGTAGCTACTTTGAATTCTGTCGGCAATCTCTGGATGGCCAATCCGCTACCGACTAAAATGAACTAACCAATCAGTTTTTTGTGTGGATTAATCCCACTACGCCTTGGAGACTCACTGTCAGGATGACTACTAAGAGACGAAATATCGAGTCTTCTGTATGCATCTAGTTGTCTTACGTTCTTATTAACATTCTTGGCAACTGCAAAGGCCTAACTCCCTCGCTTTTTATCATTCGCACGGTACGGAGGTATATCGCATTAACACAAAGTGGGGCGACCTCTCAGTTGGTTGGGCCGTGCAGGCTTTTAGTTTTTTTCTTGCTGTCTGCATTTCGTCCCTCTCTTCTTGGTCGCGACAAAATGCAACTTACTCTAGCCAGTCCGGTGCTCCTATACTTTAACATTAATAATCAATAGTATAGTGATAAACAAAGAATTGAGTGAACTTTTTAGACTTAGTCAAATTTGATCGACTTGTTATTTACTCGTACGTTCGCGTCGACGCATTCAAGCAAGAAAAATTGCTTGTAAATCATGAACTTATGCACTATCTACCTAACTCGTCTGTACTATTAAATTAGAAAGGAAGTCTATAATAATCAGATCGGAGAGTTCCAGATTTCCAACGCATTTATTTGCCCAGTCGTATTGAATGATGAAATTGGTTCACAGTCCGGTTTTTTACGGCAATCAACGGTTAACGAAATAATTGAATTTAGCTGCCATAAATTTCTTGCATGGAATAAATCTTGCTACAAGAATGAGTAGTAGCTAGCATGTTACATGCAACCTCAAGATAAGTAGTCATAACTATTAATGCTATATAAGCTCAGTACACTATTAGGATCAAGCTAGTGGATTGTGCAAAAAGCTCGCTAAACACGAGTCGACCTAATGGCACAGAGTGTGCAGTAAACCTCCCGATATATTTATATTTAGTTAGACTCACAGATGTACATTTAACGGTGCAGCCGCAGCTAGCTGCGCGGCGCGTCCGAGGGTTGTGTACAGCTGTTCAGCCCTGGGGGCTCGAAGGGCCGTAACACCCACCAAATTTTACCAGCTCAAACACTTACCCGATCTTAGCTGTGTGAACTGAGACAATAGACTTGGGGCTCGAAAGCACGACTTTCTGGTCATAGAACAGATACCCTAGCCACTAGGCTACAACTCTTCTTGTCGAGTAAGGGATGATCAAATGTCTTGCGAAATCAGCAGTTTGTCTGACTGAGTACAGCCGACTTTGTGTTCAATGTTATTCAAGGCTATCCATTGAAGCCCCGGTTATGTTTAACCATTTCGAGTTTCAACTGTATTTGATTAAACAACGCATTAGCAAGGCTTTTTTGCCTAAATTAGTCGAATTCTAGCTTGGATTTCTCTAGGGAGATGCAGGGCTACGCGCGCTCACTGCGTTGGAAAACTTCAATTTGCATTCCTATTTAGCGCCTTCGCTTGGGTTCGAGTTTAATTCCAGCTCTCCTCGTACTGCAGTTCGTCGTGCACCGCTTGCGCTGCAATACTGCACTGTATTACGCTCGTATTACATTTGTCTAGAGTAGCTCGTACGCGATGTCCGCTAAATTCTGTGGACATTTCTCTCTTTCTTTTCCATTAGTTTCGGTTTATATCACATAGAAAAGTTGCCCAATTGATCCTGCTGCACGAATGCAAAGCGACGCAAGAGGCGCAACCAGGCAGAGCTGATTAAATCCTGAATATAAAGTGAAAGTGATGGACAAGCTATGCAGGCCTGATCACTTGATTAGTGAGAATTACATGTATCTTTCACTCTTCAAAGGCTAGAAAACAATTAGATTTGGAAAACTATGTCGTCGCTTTAGTGTTTTTTTTCTCAACACTCACACACTGGCATATAAGAGCGTGTCAATCTCGGACCCTGGCTCGTTATGCTTTCTCTGTTTCTTTTTCCTATGTTGGATCCAAAAATGGCCAGTCGGTCCGTGCTATTTTTCAAGTCGTTCTTGATGTCGCCGCTGAGCTTAGGGCGATTCTAGGAGTAATAATTAATGGGCAGGGTTGCCCACTAGTATTCCTGAAGCCAAGACACCTAAAGTAAGCGGCTTTTTTTTCTCTCTATTCACCTTTTCTATTCCCTATGGGAAGCCAAATCCTCTTTACCATAGCTACATCCATGCCAGTTGCCGCCTCTCGTATGTGCATCCCTTCCCTTATTGAATCGCTAGTCCTCTTCTAGCTCGTGACTACCCTGCTTCTTGTCCCAGAAGTACAACCCGAATAATGCGCTCACTAGCCATCTTAGCGTTTTTTTACTTTCTCGCCGCACTCAAATTTAGTTTTTTTTCTCTCGCTTGTATGGAAAATTGAATTTATTTCGTGCCAACTTTGAATCAGAGGAAAATTGTGCGCCGCTCTAAGGATTCATTTCGTGGGCTCTAGCTGCTGTGTGAAACTTGAATGTAAAAAAGCACTTCATAGAGAGGCTACTCATTTAGTGATTGATGTAGGCACAAGACTAAGATTGAGTCATAGATAGGCTGCTCATTTAGTGATTGATGTAGGCACAGGGCTAGATTGAGTCATAGAGAGGCTGCTCATTTTGTGATTGATGTAGGCACAAGGCTAAGATTGAGTCATAGATAGGCTGCTCATTTTGTGATTGATGTAGGAACAAGACTAAGATTGAGTCATAGATAGGCTGCTCATTTAGTGATTGATGTAGGAACAAGACTAAGATTGAGTCATAGATAGGCTGCTCATTTTGTGATTGATGTAGGAACAAGACTAAGATTGAGTCATAGATAGGCTGCTCATTTAGTGATTGATGTAGGAACAAGACTAAGATTGAGTCATAGAGAGGCTGCTCATTTAGTGATTGATGTGGGCACAGGGCTAAGATTGAGTCATAGAGAGGCTGCTCATTTAGTGATTGATGTAGGAACAAGACTAAGATTGAGTCATAGATAGGCTGCTCATTTAGTGATTGATGTAGGAACAAGACTAAGATTGAGTCATAGATAGGCTGCTCATTTAGTGATTGATGTAGGAACAAGACTAAGATTGAGTCATAGAGAGGCTGCTCATTTAGTGATTGATGTGGGCACAGGGCTAAGATTGAGTCATAGAGAGGCTGCTCATTGATGAGCTAAGATTTAATTGAATGATCGATGTAATCATTTGTTGATTAAGTGCTTATTAAGCTAAGGTATGGATGTTATGAGTCATACAGATACCAGCATCCATGAATACGCGAGTAACTCCTTAATTTTTACAGACATTGGTTTCGCCTCGTATTGCTCATATCCTCATCACGGAACGATAACGAACCCGGATGTGACTGCATACGCAAGAAAAAACGTTTGGTGCTGCGTGAGTTGGAAATATGAGCCGTAAAACTCAGTATCTATAAAATTAAATGGGACAGAAAGGCCGAAAAGGCAATACAGGTTAGGGCTAGGGACACGAGTGTAAACAGCATTGCGCGCATGCACTGTACACTGCAAGAATATTCGCTCAGTGCATATTTACGACACTTTGACCCCCCACCCCTCCCCAGCCGTCTGGGCTTCCATATTTGTAGCTAGCAATCTATTGCGCAGGAAGCTCGTAAACGCATCTAGCGCTAAGCGCCTTGCTAAATAGAAAAGCCAGCGAGATAGGCTAGCCTAGCAGAGTGAGCGCGGCCGCAGCCATGGATTTTCGAACGCCTTCGTTGGCAGCCGCCCGTAGCGGCGACTGTCACCAATTGCAAGCTGGACTGATGCAAACAGCAGCACCAGCTGGTAGCTTCGCCAGGCAGCGCTTGCTGGCGTCACAGCTGACCGCCGCAGCTGCCTGGGGTCGCCTGCCAGCCGTTCGGCTGCTGCTGCAAGCCGGCGCCGCGAGCGTCAACGATTCCCCCAACCTGCCGGACAAGACTTTCCACGCCGATGCCAGCTTGGTCAGCGAGGCCGAGGATTTTTTCAAAGGCGCCAACGCCCTCCATGTGGCGATCAGGCGTGGCCACGCCGACGTCGTGTCGGAGCTGCTGCTCTGCTCCGCCAGCCAGCGGATGATCGAAGCCCGCGACGAAGACGGCGCGACGCCCTTGGCCGACTGCTGCCAGCACGAGCGGCCGCAGCTGGCCAGACTGCTGCTCCGCTGGGGCGCTGACGCCAATGCGCCCTGCAGCCGCTATCAGCGCCGCCCGCTGCACTGGGCCGCCTGGTCTGGCGATGAAGCCCTCGCCAAGGATTTGATCAAGTCTGGCGCCGTGGCTGGCGCTCAAGACTGGCGCGGACGGACCGCGGCTGACGTGGCCGATTCTGCGGGGCATTATCGATTGGCGAGGCTGTTGCGCAATTTCCAAGAGCAACAATTTCTGTGAGTCCTTGTGTACTCATGAAATGCCTCCGCGACCTCATACAGGCTCTTCAGCTAATTCTAACCGAGGCAAAATAATGACGAAATGCATTGGCATCACTCTAAAGGTCCAATAATATTAGTTATGGCAAAATCTGATCAAAATTACGCTCGCTATGAAAGATAACAGACTAATTCAGCAGCCTAATAGTTGACTAATTATCTTGTCAGATTGTAATTAGCTCTTGCCTCGATGTCGCTGACAGATAATTGCTCGAAAATTATTTCTTTTTGATGTTGAAAATTATCGCCGTGTTGCTTTGTGCCAGGACTGACGCGGTTTCTTCCAACTCGCCGGAGTGCCTGCCGCTTTCGCGATTTCGCTCTGAGTCCGAGCCTCAGCAGCAGCAGCAGCAACAACTTCATCAGCAGGGCCAACAACAGGCCTTAACTAACCAGTTGTTGCCAAGGCACCAGCAGCAGCAGCAGCAGCAGCCAAAAATGGCAACCAGCTTAGGCGCGGCGGCCATCAACCTGAGCCAGTCGCAGCCTTCGTCAGCCTTCCAGCAGCAGCAGCCGCATCAACAGCCAACAATCCCGAGCATTTCATCCCAAGGCTGGGACTCGGCAACCATCAAACTCAGCCAGTCGCAGCCTTCGACAGCGTTCGGACGCAGCTCCAGCAACAATCCTTGCCGCCGATTCACGGACCCCTGGCTGTTGCCGCCGCAGCAGCCGTCCAAGCAGGCATCGTGGCAGCAGCCGGCCTATTCAATAACGGAGAACCCGCGCGGCCTGTGCCTGGTTCTGAGCAACGAGAACTACGCGAAGCTGCCCTTGCGGTCGGGCACCAGACAGGACGCGGATCGCATCGAGCAGCTCTTCGAGCAGCGTCTTGGCTTTGTTGTTGAGCAGCGCACCGACCTCACCGGCCAGCAGATGCTGGACGAGGCGGCCAAGGCGGCCAAGAAGACTCACCGGCACCGGCGGGCCGACGCTTTCGTCTGCTTCCTGCTGGCGCACGGCGACTCGGGCGGTCACGTCTACGGCGTCGACGGCGCCAGGGTGTCTTTGAATGACATTGCCGCCGCATTCGACGTCGGAAAATGTCCAGATCTTGCCGGTAAACCGAAAGCCTTCTTTGTTCAGGCCTGCCGCGGGGACAAGGAGGTCATGACGGCAGTTTCCGCCCCGCCTCCCCAGTCGGACGGTCCCGCCGCCGGAGCTCAGCGGCTGTTGCACGCGTCGCCGGAGGGCGCGGATTTTTTATTTGGCTTCGCCTGCTGCGACAATCGCCCGGCGTATCGGCACTGCGACACCGGCTCCATCTTCATCCAGACTCTCTGCGATGTCATCGACGAGTTACTCGGTGACGGCGACGGGCCGACAGCGGAAGTTGACGTCGAGGACGCCCTGACGGAAGTTAGACGCCGAATCTGCGCCGCGCCGATTGATCAGGGCGGCTTCGGCGGCAGCCTCGGTGTTTTCGGTCAGGATAATCGCCAGTTGTACATGGTGCCGGAGGTGCGGTCCACCCTGCGACTGCGGCTGCGGCTGGGTGCGTGCGACTGACTGCCTCCTGGTGTCCCCGAGCACTGCAACTCTGCGCTTGAGCCTTTTTTATTCGGAAGTTATTTGTGACACTAACTCGGGAGTCACCTCTGACACTAACTCGGGAGTCACCTCTGACACTAACTCGGGACACTAACTCGAGAGTCACCTCTGACACTAACTCGGGAGTCACCTCTGACACTAACTCGGGACACTAACTCGAGAGTCACCTCTGACACTAACTCGGGAGTCACCTCTGACACTAACTCGGGACACTAACTCGAGAGTCACCTCTGACACTAACTCGGGACACTAACTCGAGAGTCACCTCTGACACTAACTCGGGACACTAACTCGAGAGTCACCTCTGACACTAACTCGGGACACTAACTCGAGAGTCACCTCTGACACTAACTCGGGAGTCACCTCTGACACTAACTCGGGAGTCACCTCTGACACTAACTCGGGAGTCACCTCTGACACTAACTAGGGAGTCACCTCTGACACTAACTCGGGAGTCACCTCTGACACTAACTAGGGAGTCATCTCTGACACTAACTCGAGAGTCACCTCTGACACTAACTCGGGACACTAACTCGAGAGTCACCTCTGACACTAACTCGGGAGTCACCTCTGACACTAACTCGGGAGTCACCTCTGACACTAACTCGGGAGTCACCTCTGACACTAACTAGGGAGTCACCTCTGACACTAACTCGGGAGTCACCTCTGACACTAACTAGGGAGTCATCTCTGACACTAACTCGGGAGTCACCTCTGACACTAACTCGGGAGTCACCTCTGACACTAACTCGGGAGTCACCAATTGTACTGAATGCATTAGTAACAGGTACTGTATTGTGTCTGACCCCTAAGAGTCAGCATCGTGTATCACACTAACTTGATTGTAGCATCTTCCGAAATATTTTTTGCGTTGCACTGGTATCTGATACTTTAATTTGGAGTGATGCTAATTTTTTTTATGGTTTAAGAAAAATCATTTTGAACTGAGTAGAACACTTAGTGTGGAATTTTTGTAAATGCCAAAAATCTTTAGTTTTTTTTGTTTACCAATAACCGAACTTAATAAAAAGACGAAAACTTTTAAACGCAATTTTAAATGCTTTACTATTTTCATTTTGCTAATCGAAAAGGCGCCCATTTAAATTTATAACAAAAAATCGGAATTATATTGCACTATTTCAAACAGATTACCTGATGCCAACCTGACTATCATTGCCGACAATCAAACGTAAAAAAATTTGCCAAACTACGATCAGGCAATTCAGAAAAGAGAATTTTTAGAACGTTTCCCGAGCATCCTCGAAGGAATTTGTTAGCGTTAAAAACTGTATCGCAGGTGAAAATGAGAATATAGGATTTATGTAAGGCAAGGCGTGGGCGACATACCGGAAATGATTTGCGCAGGGGTAAAATAGGAACAGAGCAAGTGAGGAAGTCTGTCCTAAGCTAAAATTTCGGCATTGCTACAGTATAAAATTTGTTTTCTTTTGCGCTAGGTATCCGCTTGATGCTGACATGTTGCGTGGTATTAGCTCGTAAAATTGATTCAGTCTCCCAGATTTTCTTCAATTAAGAAAATTAAACTTTCTTGTAATTTGAAAGCTTTGAACTTCCGTTGGTTTCCTAGAAAGAGAAGCAGTTTTCAATCAATCAATCAGAAGATTTCAATTCAATTGCTTTAATAGTGAATGACGCGGCTTTGATAAATATAAACTGCGAAAATCTTCTAACCACTGGGTGAAAACTTTCTTCATTTCTCTAATTTTTTTAGATTTTCTGTCCTCAAAGCCATAATATCTTGTTTTTATATGCCCAGTCTCAGCCCTCAATCTCTTGTGTTTATACCCCCAGTCTCAGCCCTCAATCTCTTGTGTTTATATCCCCAGTCTCAGCCCTCAATGTCTTGTGTTTTTATCCCCAGTCTCAGCCCTCAATCTCTTGTGTTTATATCCCCAGTCTCAGCCCTCAATGTCTTGTGTTTTTATCCCCAGTCTCAGCCCTCAATCTCTTGTGTTTATATCTCCAATCGCTAACTGCAACTACTTAGCTGAGAAAGTAGTATGTACTGTAAAAATTGACTAATAAAAATTTAATGCGTTTGTTCATGAATTTTTTTAACGATTGACGAATGCACTGGACTTTTTACTGTTGTTGAATTAATTATTTTTTTCAGTGGCTCAATACTATACTACTTAGTATCAGCTTTCTAAATAAGGGACCTGTATTAAAACTGATCAATGAAATATTTAATACAGTAGTGTGTTCAGCATCTCAAATTTATCCAAAAGTTCAAATCAAGTTTTAGGCAGTTAAATTATTAAATATTGACCCGAAAGCGAGCCTTTGTGTGTGTGTGTGTGTGTGTGTCTGTGTGTCTGTGTGTCGGCCTTTGAATTCTTTTGCTTTTTACAGACCGCCTTTCCTTGCTTGTCTTTTTGAACAATATTGCGCTAATTTACTCGCAGAGAGGGACTCGGGCAGCAAGTTTTCAGCCTTGGCTAGGTGGGAGGCAAGGTGGGTGAAACGGCGAATAATACAGGGAGAGCTGGACAGACAGACGGACAGGCAGACAGATAGACAAGCAGAAAGAGAATGACTAAAAAGTGGTCGCGCAAAAACAGCACTTGCCGCGCAGAAATATATAAATACATATCTATAAGTGATAAGCTGGCTGGCAAACTCTTCCAGATGTGTGAAGTGCTTGCTGTCAGAGAGAGCTGCAGCATTCTATTAAGAAGCGGTCATGCCCGATCTGGATCTTCAACAGCAGGAGCAGCAACTCGTGCTTCTAGAAGATGAGGTGTTCGACTTTGACGATCTGGACGTCGCGGCTCAGCAACCGCCGCAGCAGGATCAGCAGCAGCAGCAGCAGCAACAGGCGGAGCCAACGAGGAAGCCACAACGGGAGTCGGCAGTGGAACGGGACGTCCGTGACACCCGCGCCATGATTGCCAGCATGCTGGACGGTCAGCGGCCGCTGATGACCCTGACAGCGATGGACACGACGCCTGCCGCCTACCTGGAGTACCTGCGAGTAATTGTCAACTGCGGCCGGCTGCTGCGACAGCCGCTGATGCCGACGGATCTGCGCCAGTCTGTGGCCACCTTGCTAGCCAAAGCCAAGCCGCTCTTCTGCGCCAACGCGTTGAACCTGATCGCCCAGACGGTGTCGGCCTGCTGCTGTACAACAGCCGCCGAGGAGCAGGCGGTCCTCATGCCCGCTTTCTGGAGCGCCACGTTCAGCCAGCACGAGTGCCGCCTGTGGGTGGACCTGGTGGAGACGCTGCTGTTCTTCTGGGCCGGCGATGGAAACGGCGGCGGTGGCAGCGGCGACGCTGTCTTTGTTGAATCCTTCGCCGTGGGCCTTCTGGACCGGCTAACGGAGCTGCGGACGGCCTACAGCCCCGAACAGATGGCTGTCGTTGAAGTTGGCGACGCTGAGTCCAGAGCAGAGCGGCTCGCTAGGGAGCTGCGCAGGCGGTTGCGACCGCGCCACCTGCTATGCCTGCCATCAGGTGCCAACGGCGGCGGCAGCAGCGGTGGAAACAGACAAAAACTCTCGCCTGCAGCCAGGTATAACTTAGTGAATATTTCCTCTGCTGCTGAGCATCATGGAACCAATGAAAATGGTTCAATCCCTCCCGTTCAGATCCAGCAAGCAGCCAACTAAGCAATGGCCTTCCCTGCTCGCCTCCGCCTTCGCCTGTTTGTTGGATGCAGCCGGAGTTTTATCGGCCAGTTCCGCAGCTCCAGCCCTACCGTCGCTGGAGACGGCGAAGGCCAGTCTGGAGAGCGTCACCGTCGAGCAGGCCTGCCACGCTCTGCGGCTTCACGAGCCGGTCAAGTTTGCCGACAACTTGCCGCGTATTCAACGACTGCGCCAACGATTGGCCGTCAGCGCAATGACCGATTCAGGGTCGCTGCGCACCGGCCTCGAATCAGCCGCCGCAGCTGCTGGCATCGTCCAGCCAGCCGATCTCGGCGAACTGCTCGCCAATTTTGTCGCCTACGCGTCGGCCGCCGTTGAATTCGAGGCCGCCTGGCAACGCGCCGTTGTTAAGGACGCCGCTTCGATGTCTCCGTTTCTTCTTAGTCGTCTCTCGCGCGTGCTGGCTGGCAACATCGGGCCGGCTAGGGCGGTGCCGGGCTGCTGGGAGGCCCTGCCGGAGCGGCTGCGAGAGGAGCTCGAGCAGCAGTCAGCCAGGCGGCTGGCCTCGGTGTCGGCGCCTCAGCCAGGCGACTCAGACGGCGGGGACGGGGCGTCGGCCGCCTTTGAATTCGACCTTGTTGTGCTCAAGCAGGCGGAGATTCGGCCAGAGTTTCTAGCGCCGAGCTCGCTTTGAGCGGCTGTCTGAAAATCTTTGAGAGCTTTGCTGACTGACTGTCTGTCTGCCTGTCTGTGTGTCTGTGTGTCTGTCTGTCTGTGTGTCTGTCTGTCTGTCTGTCTATCTGTCTGTCTGTCTGTCTGTCTGTCTGTCTGTCTGTCTGTCTGTCTGTCTGTCTGTCTGTCTGTCTGTCTGTCTGTCTGTCTATCTGTCTGTGTGTCTGTCTGTCTGTCTGTCTGTCTGTCTATCTGTCTGTCTGTCTGTCTGTCTGTCTGTCTGTCTGTCTGTCTGTCTGTCTGTCTGTCTGTCTGTCTGTCTGTCTGTCTGTCTTTATGTTTAACATTGGTTGATTTTAGTAATAATTTTTTATCGAATGCATATCATTGCTCATCATTTTTTAGAATATCGAAAATTTAAACTGTGTTACCATAAATAAACCGTTTTTTATATCGTTGCAAGTTTGGTTGCAACATATTTTGAAGCTAAAAGTACACTTTTTCAATTTCACCTGCTTTTTTAATTCACTTGCTGAAAGATTGTGTTTTAATTAATCTGCTTTGTCGAAGTAAGGGCAATGCACAGCCAAAATATTTTATCGAAAAACTAATGTGCAAGTTCAAATGAATCAAGTTAAGATAAACACAAAAATGTACTACGCTGTGTATTCCTGTGTACACGCTCAGGAATTGTGTATTTAGGAATTTTTCAATCGCGCAGATTTATGTTACTGTCAGTAGAAATAATAGAAAATGCTTGGACAAGTTTTTCGCAATTATTTAAAAACAATTAGTTATTTTGTGTCGTATCTCTTGCCGCTGGCCATCATGAACACAAAGTCGTCATAGCTGATTCGGCCGTCGCAGTCGAGATCGGCCTCTTTGAACATCGCGTCCAGCTCCTCCGGGGTGGCCTCGATTCGCATGCTCGCCAGGCTCGCCGCCAGCTCCTCCCGAGTGATGTAACCGTCACCGTTTTTGTCGAACACCTTGGCATGGATTTTTTGGAAGGCATAAATAAAGTTCAATAAATAATCTATTTTCAAAGTGAGTCTGTGAACAGAGTGAACCTGTGAACGGAGTGAACCTGTGAACAGAGTGAACCCGTGAACAGAGTGAACCTGTGAACAGAGTGAACCTCTGAACAGAGTGAACCTGTGAACGGAGTGAACCTGAAAACAGAGTGAACCTCTGAACAGAGTGAACCCGTGAACAGAGTGAACCTGTGAACAGAGTGAACCCGTGAACAGAGTGAACCCGTGAACAGAGTGAACCTGTGAACAGAGTGAGCCTCTGAACAGAGTGAACCCGTGAACAGAGTGAACCTGTGAACAGAGTGAACCTCTGAACAGAGTGAACCTGTGAACGGAGTGAACCTGAAAACAGAGTGAACCTCTGAACAGAGTGAGCCTGTGAACAGAGTGAGCCTGTGAACAGAGTGAGCCTGTGAACAGAGTGAGCCTGTGAACGGAGTGAACCTGTGAACAGAGCGAGCCTGTAATCCTGCAAAAGAGTTAACCCTACTATATTAGTGGCGAACGTGTGAACAGTGTAAAAAATGTGCAATGCCACAGGCTACATGCAGTCATAGCCTTAGAACTGAACCTTAGAACAAACCTTGAAGGCGCCTCTTGTCTCCTCAGTGGGCGTCCGCCTTCGCAGCTTGATCATAATCATCTGTACGAATTCTTCAAACTCTATGGACCCGTTGCCATCCTGGTCAACCTCGTTCACAATGTCCTGCGGTGTGTTGTTTTTTTGCTTGTTTGAAGGCGTTACGACTGACAAAATGGAAGAGTAAAAAGAACGGAGTGACAGAAGGGAAGAGTGAAAAGAACGTAGCGGCAGAAGGGAAGAGTGAAAAGAACGTAGCGACAGAAGCAAAGAGTGAAAAGAACGGAGTGACAGAAGGGAAGAGTCATAGGAACAGAGTGACAGAAGGGAAGAGTGAAAACGAAAGGTAAGAAAGAAAGTCAAATTAAAGCCGAAGAAACTAGGCGATCAGAAGTGTCCTGACCTTGAGCTCTGCATCAGTGGGATTGTGTCCAAGCGAACGCATTGCGTGTCCCAAATCCTCCACAGTGATACTGCCGCAGCCGGACCTGTCAAACAGGGTAAAAACGGTTTTGAGCTGGGCAAGCTGCTCGTCCGGTATGCTGTCAATATCGAATTCAGTCATTTTCGATCTAAGTTAAAATTTATATAAAGCCTGTTTATTTATTTATTCAAATTAAATAGGCGAGGCTAAAAATGCTTCAAACTAGAGTTAAAGTATTTTTAACGCCTGAACCCATGCTCCGGCAGTTATTTTCACTTTATTGTCAATTATCTAACGCCGCCGCACCCACCCCACTCAGCGGGAACGCGCAAGTGTACGCGGAAAGAGTAGCTTATAGTTAGCATCAAGACCATCTCTATCCCTATGGTGTGTGCTGTCCTCTTCTCTATCTATCTTTCAGTCCTGTATCGCTTTTCTCTCTCTCTCTGCCCCAAACCCAAAAAAATCTGCGTTAGCTATGCGCGTACTGTTGCCAATATGAAATGAAAACTGCTGTTTACTGGAGAGAAAGAGTGAGAGTCCCTGCTGCTCTCTGTTGATTTGAGTTTTTATAATATCTCAGCAGTATAAGTACATCCGAAATGTTCCTTCAAATTCTGGCAAACGGATGTTGCTGGCATGGTTAAATTCGTAACTTTAAAAAAGGATTTTGTAGGGCCTGGTTTGAGAACGCTGACGAATCCTTGGTTAGTAAAATCATTGTTGGAGATGCGAAGGTAAAGTTATGAGCAGTCTATAAAATGCAAAGCTTGAGAGAATTAAAGTGTAGGTCATGTGTCTAATGTAATCCGTAGTCTTGTGAATGCTCAGTGTAGAGAATGTACAGTCTAGAGAATGTGCAGTCTACGGAATGTACATTAAAAAGAATGTACAATATAGAGAATTTAAAATCTAGAGAATGTGCAGTCTACGAAATGTACAGTATAGAGAATGTACAGTCTACGAAATGTACAGTATAGAGAATGTACAGTCTAGAGAATTCGCAGTCTACGGAATGTACAGTATAGAGAATGTACAGTCTACGGAATGTACAGTACAAAGAATCGACAATATAAAGAATGTACAGTCTAGAGAATCTGCAGTCAAGCGAATGTAAAGTAGTCTAGTGAAAGCACAGGTCTTGAGATTTCGAGCGCATTCTAGCTATGGGGTCTTAGCTTTGTCAAAACAGCCTAATTTTTTATCAATCGCAGCTGGGGTCTCAGCTCAGGTTGGGAAAGGCCATGAAACCTTGAAAGCAGCAAAATATATTTTTTTAAAATTGCTGAAATGAAAAAAGAACAATACGAGCACACTTAATGGCTGATTAGACATGGGTGATGTTCGATGTATTTTGTTTCCAGTTTAAATCAGATATAATTCTTGCTACTTTGAAAGTAGAAAGCAACATTTTCCTACTTAAATACTACTCGTAGTACGCCATGAAGTAAAAAGCGCGCAAACTGCGATCATTAAAATGTTAAACGCCATGGCCAGCCCTTTTTGTTAAAATTTCGTCTACGATCAAGACGATTGGCCAACTAACATATTTAAAACAAAATTTTGAATCAATCTTCCTAGTTCAGACATGCAATAGCTAGCCAAACAGTTATTTAACAACGACCCATTCTTGTTACTACTGTCCTCCAATACTCAGAGCAGTCTGTCTAGCTACTAGTTTCAGCAATTGGCTTAGTTTCCGCATCTGCCGCCGCAGCCGCGGCTCGCTCCGCCTCGGCGGCATCCTCCTCCTTGAAGAACCTGTTGCTCCACAGGCGGTGCACCAGCTCCGTGGTGACCAGGTGGCCGGAGTTCGAGGCGATGAGGCGCAGCAGAAACACGCCGTCGTTGCGCAGATGCCGATCGACAAATTCGCGCAAAGCGACGTC
The DNA here is from genome assembly GCA_950096795.1 of Macrostomum cliftonense. Taxonomy (NCBI): domain Eukaryota; kingdom Metazoa; phylum Platyhelminthes; family Macrostomidae; genus Macrostomum; species Macrostomum cliftonense. The sequence goes on along the minus strand of CATNEM010000110.1, from coordinate 185,406 downwards.
GTCCCGATCTCCGCCGTACCGGTCGCTGGTGGCCAGGTAGCTCTGCAGGAAGTCGCGCTGCTTGAACGGCAGGCAGTAGAGCAGCCAGTAGAGCAGGCTCACCACATTGGCCGCCGAGATGACCAGGAACCAGAACCAGAGGAAGGTGAAAATCTTCTCGTTGAACAGGTTGACGGTGAGGACGCACTGCATGGTGTACGGATGACGAACGTTCAGCCGGCGGATCTCGAAGTCGCAGTGGGTGATGCGAGGAAAAATGCCGCTGGTGCGCCAGCTCTTGCCCTGGATGATCTCGCTGAAGACGCCCAGATCGAAGACGCGGTAGCTGGAGCTGAGCATGCTGCACACAGCCAGCAGGAGGCCAACGGAGGCGCAGAGGAAGAGCAGCTTGGTGAGGACGTAGCTGAGGATCAGGTAGGACCCGAAACCGCCTCGTAGGGTTTTACGAAGCCGCTCGGTGCGACTCTTCCGTTCTTTGTCGTCCAGCACAAAGATGACAGCCTCCTCGAAGTCCTTGGCCAAGGAGGCCACGGCTTGGGGTCGCTTGTCCGGATCCACGCTGATCACGGACGAGGCTTTTTGTACAATGGTCTTCAGGCTGACCCCCGTGCGGCTGTTCAGAATCTTCCAAATAACATTGGGCAGGTTCAGGCCCAGGGCCATCAGTGCCAGGATGAATGGCACGTACTGGTAGTAGTTGATCTCGTACTGGCGTCGCACGTGCGCGTGATCGGGTACGCCGGTCTCGTTCATGGGCACAAAGTAGGTGTTCTTTATCCAGCAGTAGCTCTCCGAATATTTCTCCCATTGTTCGCTGAATTCAGCGGGTATCCAGCACTGCAGCGGCTTGCCAACGTACTGTTTGGCGCTGACAATCACAGCGAATATCACTATGATGATGGACGTGTAGTAATAGTTCAGCCTGTCAGAGAAGTCATTGTCCGACCTTAACGACGGGTCTGTTAGCTTGAAGTCGCCAACCTTGCTGAAGAAGTCCTGATTCATGATTCGTGGCTGGCCAAGCCTAAGCTGAAGTGGTCAATGAGGAAACCAATTTTTGTTATTTGGAAACATTCAAAATTCTGAGAAAATTGGCGTACCTACCTACGGGCAAAGCGCCAAAGCTACTGGCTAGGGGGGGGCGCCAAAGCTACTGGCTAGGGGGGGGGGGGGGGGCGCCAAAGCTACTGGCTAGGGGGGGGGGGGGGGCGCCAAAGCTACTGGCTAGGGGGGGGGGGGCGCCAAAGCTACTGGCTAGGGGGGGGGGGGGCGCCAAAGCTACTGGCTAGGGGGGGGGGGGCGCCAAAGCTACTGGCTAGGGGGGGGGGGCGCCAAAGCTACTGGCTAGGGGGGGGGGCGCCAAAGCTATTGGCTAGGGGGGTCGCCAAAGCTATTGGCTAGGGGGGGCGCCAAAGCTATTGGCTAGGGGGCTAGGGGGGCGCCAAAGCTATTGGCTAGGGGGGGCGCCAAAGCTACTGGCTAGGGGGGGGGCGCCAAAGCTATTGGCTAGGGGGGGCGCCAAAGCTATTGGCTAGGGGGGGGGGCGCCAAAGCTATTGGCTGGGGGGGGGGCGCCAAAGCTATTGGCTAGGGTGGGGGGCGCCAAAGCTATTGGCTAGGGGGGGGCGCCAAAGCTATTGGCTAGGGGGAGGCTAGGGGGGGGCACAAAAGCTACTGGCTAGGGGGGGGCTAGGGGGGGGCGCCAAAGCTACTATACTACTGGCTAGGGGGCGCCAAAGCTACACGCAAAGGGGCGCCAAAGCCATTGGCTAGGGGCGCCAAAGCTACTGGCAAGGGGCTGCACACGAGTTTCTAAGAAGTTGCTATAATCCGGTTTTGAATCTAGTATTCGTAATAAAATAAGTAATTACGATATTCATTTGTAACCTAATATGCAAGTAAATTAAAATGTAAAAAACCGATCGAACTCACCCCTTATGGTAAAGAAGTTTTTTCTCACGAGCTTCGCTCACTTGTTCACTGAAGACCCAAGTGGTCAATTTTTTTACAAATATTGATACTTTTATTTCGCAATGACCTTCTTCTTATTTTAGCAGAACTCGCTATTATAGTGTTTTATAGAATTATTCCTTCTTCAAACAGAGAAACTAGTTATTAAAAGGCGTTTGCCCCCCTGTTTCGGACTGCAGACTGAGAATCTTCGAGTTTATTACTGGTTTATCTTATCTAGCAGTGGGCCTTTAAACATGTACGTTGACGCGAAAGACAGAGAAAAAGCAGAGACAAGGGGGAGAGGGTGTTACAATCTCAAAATCTGCAGTCTGCTTAGATTTTCCGATTTTACTGAAGACCTCAGAGAATCATGTGACCTTGAGGACGGCGGACTGTGGAAAATATTTTTGAATAGTTTTTAGAACCAGCTCAAAACGGTCTCAGGCCCTATCAGTGAAGCATTGTTGCTCCAAGAGTATCTTATCGGCTCTGAGCAGTGTTGGGTGCGCCAAATTTGGCGCGTGTGCGCAGAATTTTTAAGCCTTGAAGCGCGAAGTTTTTTTTTATTTTAATGAATCTTCGATGCGGCTGGACAGGTAGCCTTAATTATATTTTGACCCTGGTAGACTCGTAGTTAATTTTTTTACAGATACAAAGCTAGATAAAATCTAGTCGAGCTAAAGCTTAACTATAATACTTTATTATAAATTAAAAGAATCTGTAATTGCTGCTAATTAAGAAATGTGTTTATTATAATTAGCCGGAGTGGGGTGGATGAATGAGGGTAAGAAAAGCTTTGGAAGTAACTATATTCTCCAATAGCGGCCAATTTAGCCGGAGTGGGGTGGGTGAATGAGGGTAAGAAATTCCTTGGAAGTAAAAATATTCTCCAATAGCGGCCAATTTAGCCGGAGTGGGGTGGGTGAATGAGGGTAAGAAATTCCTTGGAAGTAAAAATATCCTCCAATAGCGGCCAATTTAGCCGGAGTGGGGTGGGTGAATGAGGGTAAGAAATTCCTTGGAAGTAAAAATATTCTCCAATAGCGGCCAATTTAGCCGGAGTGGGGTGGGTGAATGAGGGTAAGAAATTCTTTGGAAGTAAAAATATTCTCCAATAGCGGCCAATTTAGCCGGAGTGGGGTGGGTGAATGAGGGTAAGAAATTCCTTGGAAGTAAAAATATTCTCCAATAACGGCCAATTTAGCCAGAGTGCGGTGGGTGAATGAGGAGAAGAGATTTTCTGAGGCAAGTAGAGTAAATTTTTAGCAGCCAATATAGTTTAAATCTATATTCAGTATGTCAGTTGAGTCTGAAAATCTGAGGGGTGTCAGTTGAGTCTAAAAATCTGAGGGGTGTCGGTTGAGTCTGACAATCTGAGGGGTGTCAGTTGAGTCTGAAAATCTGAGGGGTGTCAGTTGAGTCTGACAATCTGAGGGGTGTCAGTTGAGTCTGAAAATCTGAGGTGTGTTATTTAAGCATTTTAAGTGTACGCGTGAAGCAATGCAATTTCAGGGTTGTTAGTCGCCAAAAGAAAGCGTCAAAAATGAGAGAAGAAGATTATTGACTTTTATTAAAAAGCAGCCAGACAATTTAAATGGTAAAATAGATGGACAGGCGCCTGGATGTTTAAAGCCAACGGAGTTCATGATAAATCGAAGATTTTATTTTTCATTTTTTATTTCAGAATAGCTTTCTATGCAGACCCGGTTAGAGCATCGGCTTGACGGATGGAGATATAGGATTTAATTTTCTTATTAAATTAATGAAATTAAAATTTTAACAACTGTCTTCAGCTGAGACCCAATAACTCTATTAGCGTCTCTCAAAGAAAGAAAATTAACTCCATTATATTTTATGACACTTCTGTGGATAAAAACCACATTAAAAAAGCAAAAAATAAAACGAAGGTTTTTTAAATTAGAAGTTTCTTTTTTCAGATTAATATCGATAGATTTTTACAGGCTATAAGAATAACGCACTCAACGAAAAATTAATGTCTACTTTTATGTAGATTTTAAGCCTTGATTCAATTGCAGCAATAATATAAAAAATGTGTCACCCATTTTTCACTCCATTAGTCCCTCAACGTTAATGATCTGTAGAATTCACCCTATATTAGTCCCACAATAGAAGTCACTCTATAGTGTTCACTTTATAGAAGTCACTCTGCAGTAGTCACTCTATAGAAGTCACTCAGCAGTAGTCACTCTACAGAAGTCACTCTACAGTGTTCACTCTACAGTGTTCACTCTACAGAAGTCACTCTACAGTGTTCACTCTATAGAAGTCGCTCTACAGTGTTCACTCTATAGAAGTCACTCTACAGTGTTCACTCTATGGAAGTCGCTCTACAGTAGTCACTCTACAGAAGTCACTCTACAGTGTTCACTCTATAGAAGTCACTCTACAGTGTTCACTCTATAGAAGTCACTCTACAGTGTTCACTCTACAGAAGTCACTCTACAGTGTTCACTCTATAGAAGTCACTCTACAGTGTTCACTCTATGGAAGTCGCTCTACAGTGTTCACTCTATAGAAGTCACTCTACAGTGTTCACTCTACAGAAGTCACTCTACAGTGTTCACTCTATAGAAGTCACTCTACAGTGTTCACTCTATAGTCACTCCACATGATTTTATTGCCGTTGTCACTCTCCGGTAGTCACTCAGCCGCAGCCATTCGCGCCAGCCGGCAAGATGCCGTCCAATTCGGCCTGCTGTTGCCTCCGACGCCGCCGCCGCTGCTGCTGCTGTCGCTGCCTCTGCCGTTGTCGGCGTTCAAAACGGCGTCGGCAGGCCAGGGCGCGGCGCATGAGCTGCTGGCGGAAGCTGGCGCTGAGGCAGAGCAGGACGAACAGGTTCAAGCAGGTGTCGGCCACAATCAGCAGATGGTTGACCCGGTACAAAATGTGCAGCGTCTCGGCGAATTCTGTCGGAAAGCCGGCTCGGCTGCCACCGTTGGCGAACGTCCAGATGATGCCGACGTAGACAACCAGAGCGTAGGGCAGCTCCAGCAGCACGAAGGCCACGGCGATGGTCACGACGATGCGGCTGGCCTGAGCCTCTCGGCGCTGAAAATGGAACACGTTGGTGCGCCTGACTCGGTGGACGATCAGCGCCGAGGCTCCGGCGATCACCGTGCCGGCTGCCGCGGTGTTGAGAAAGTGTCTCAGCAGGGCCAGCGCGCGGCCAGCCAATTTGGCGCCAGAATTTGGCGCGCAATTGACTAGCGCCAAGTCCAGGCAGCTCCAGACGGCGCTAGCCAGGCCGGCGCCGACGAACAGGCAGGCCTGGCGACGCGGCGACATCGAGTCCCGATTTTGCAACGGCCTGGCGACGGCCCTGGCCCTAGCAACTGTCATGGCGCACAGCCAGAAATTGCGCAACAGGTGCCAGGCCTCGAAGCTGTAGTTGAATTTGTCAAGAATATCGACGGCGAAGCTGCAGTGCGGCGCCCAGGCCTCGGCGTGCATCACCAGCAGCGACAGGTTGATGCCGATCTCGGCGACTGCCAGAAGGGGGATTCCTTTGGCGCCGGTGCGCGGCCGAGGCGAGCGAGCCAGAAGGGCCAGTAGGCCGCTGTTGAGGCCCAGCGCCACCAAACTCACCGACTGGATGGCCACGGCCAGCTGGCGCGATGTCGGGCCCGGGTCCGGGAACCGCGACGCCGCCGACGGGAAATCCGTGTCGTTGATTTTCTGCTCGCAAATGTTCGACAGCATGGCCAGCCTGGACGAGATGAAGCATCCGGCATCGGAGTCTGCATTCTAGATGCGGCTTTAAAACCTATTCCCATCTCCCCTCTCCCATCCACTGCAGCTGTCCTCGAATCTCGCCTCGGCCAATAGGATTTCTTGAACAGAAATTTCCATCTCTCAACGTCTTGTCCGTCTCAGGTCGTCTATCCATCCTTACCTAGTGGGCGACAAGGGATTTTTATCCCCAATCCCAGCGTCTGTTTCTAACTGCATTGAAATTTCTTAAAAACAATTCCAAGTTTGATTGTTTTTCAATTTCAAATCTAGCCCTTTTTATCTATCGATTTAATAGTCTTGATACATCTAAATTCGATTTAGATATACTGTGGTGACGAAACTGGGATTTTACTGCACTGCACAAGAGTAAATCTTCTAAAGTTTCGTTTACGCAAGACTAAAAATAAAGACAATTTTACGACTAACGTGCTATGAAACATTTATATGACGGGCTGGTAAAGGCCACAGCGCAAGTACCCAATCTCAGCTGGGTTTGAATATAAGGGTAAAATTGTCTCCTACAGTCTCCTAGAGTTAGGATTCGAATTCAGGACCTACCATTAATAGGTTGGACGCACTAACCACTAGACTGAAACTCCTTAGATAGCTGCGACTTGTGCCGTGGGCTGAAAATGGCATCAAAAGCTCTGGTGTCTAATTTTTTTTATGGGAAGAATTGTTATATTATAAACGTTTTACCGGACCTAAAGTATGCTAATGGGAAGGCCAGATGGTAAAAAATATGTGTTATTTGTAGTATGCATGCTTGAATCAACGCCCATGTAGTAGTGCCTGGGTAGTGGCTAATTCTAACACCATTTTTGACTAATTTGTGCCTGAAAATATTTGACAAGCACTCATAGATCAAAGTCCACTTTCTGTTGTTCGGTCAGGACACCAAGGTATTGAGGTCAACTGGACTCAATCAGCTTAACTGCACTGCTGCTCCCTTGACCTTGAAAGATGTCAACATCCTGAACCTTACCGTTCTCCCTTACAGTCCCTCCGCGCAGAACGGGGAACCGGCTGTGTAAACAAGATCTGTTTTGGGCGCCATTTTTTCCCCAAGCAGCTGCGGTGCGTGCGGAGGCTGGACTAGCTGGCTAGCTGGGAAGAAAATTGGGCATTCCGCAGCCCAGAATCTCGAGGTCGTTTTAGAAGTTTCTTAGACGCATAACGTCTGTGCTTTTTTGTTGGCGATCTTTTTTCCTTGCTCCCAAAGTTGGGCATTTAGCGCGGTAAAAAAAAGAAATTAACTCGAAATTTCGGACTACGTCGAGATCCCCTTTTGTGCAAAAACAACTGTTGATTGGAAAACAGTCGGTGAAGTACTTTTAAATCAGATAAGATTGCATGTTTCATATTTAGATAATGTTTTTTATGCTAATGAGCCTGTACAGCACTGTTTTTAGTTCTGTTATGTACTGTTGACAGTAAATAACAATTTGTAAATACCTATTTTACAGATCATACAGTCACTAATTGTTCAAAGCAATTTTTCACAAAAATGCGTTAAATTTTAGCTTCACAAAATTAAACTAATGCACTATTTATAATAATTTAATTTCCTGTGAAGAACCAAGAGAACACGCCTTTTTAAAAGCAATTTTGTCCTGATTAATCACGTGAAGAATTTTGACAAGACCCTGGCCAGAAATAAGAGTTCTCAAAGTCACTTGAACTGTCACGTGTCTGTCCGATAGCAATTAATGATTTTTTTACTTTTTTGAGGTTAACTGTTGTGATTGACAGGTGCTCAAGAAATTAATTTCGATTTAAAAATCTTAGGCAATTAGACGACAAGCAAAGCCAAAAAATGTATTTGCCATTGCTTTATGAGTAGCTTAAAAATTTGGGCTTTGAATAGTTAGCTTCCAATTTGCTCTACTAATTAGTAGTGTAGTGTTGTCGTGTTTTTAAGCACGGACAAAATAAAATGACTTGACTCTATGCACACACACACACACACACAATCTCAAGATGAACACACACACACACTATCTCAAGATGAACACACACACACACACACACACACACACACACACTATCTCAAGATGAACACACACACACACACACAGACAAACTCACACACGGACTATTCACACATGACCAGACACATATACACACACTATCCGCAGATGACCACACTCACACACACACACAGACACACACACACACTTTCCTCACGTGACCAGACTCACACAGACACACATACACACTAATACACAGATGACCACACTCACACACACACACACACACACACACACTAGTCCACAGATGACCAGACTCACACACACACACACACACACACACTAATTCACAGATGACCAGACTTACCCACACTAGTCCACAGATGACCAGACTCACACACACACACACACACACACACACTAATCCACAGATGACCAGACTCACACACACACACACACTAGTCCACAGATGACCAGACTCACACACACACACACTAGTCCACAGATGACCAGACTCACACACACACACACACTAGTCCACAGATGACCAGACTCACACACACACACACACACTAGTCCACAGATGACCAGACTCACACACACACACACACACTAGTCCACAGATGACCAGACTCACACACACACACACACACTAGTCCACAGATGACCAGACTCACACACACACACACACACTAGTCCACAGATGACCAGACTCACACACACACACACACACACTAGTCCACAGATGACCACACTCACACACACACACACACACACACACACACACACACACACTAGTCCACAGATGACCACACTCACACACACACACACACACACACACACTAATCCACAGACTCACACACACACACACACACACACACACACACACACACTAATCCACAGGCTCACACACACACAAGGCCACATATTTCTTTCAAGTTTATTTCAAGCCAACTCTGAAAGGCAGGACCGAAAGAAATTGTGCGCAATCTGTCTGATAAGAACAGCAGGACGGAACGCATGCGAATACCGGAACGGGGAGGGGGAGCACAGGGTCCAGTCAAGCCGTTTGGTGCGGACGTGCGCCACCAGCTATCCACTACACTGAATAATTTATTGCCCCTCTCCGGCTGGAGAGGCGTGAGCAGCTCCAGCAAGCTCCTGTTTGCCCGCTGACACCCCTTCCAGAAGCCGCTCGGCTCCCCCCCGTCTCTTTATCTGAGAGGAATTTTTTGAGAGATTTCTGCTCAAGAGAACCGGTGTTGCGGACACGGAATACGGCTTGCCGAGGTCGGGCAGGGATTTTTCGCCCACCTTTCTTTGCATGCGGGGAAGAAAAACTTCTTTCTCCCTTTGGACGAGTAAGCAACAGCTTGTGCTGAACTTCTTTCTGAGGGCCCGTATATTCTTTATCAATTTACACGTATTGATCAATGCATAAGAAGCCAAAACTTTTGCTGTGATTTTCTTGTTTGCTTTTAGTTCTCTACTATATTTGCTGGCTTATCTTGAGACTTACCGTGGGATGCGACAATTTTCCAGGCTGGGACGAATTAAAAACGATTCTCAAACCACAGATTTCCAGTAACCATGGTAATTTTAAACCATAAATGGAATAAGCAAACTCAGCGTTGCAAAAATAAATATATATAATTAATAATTAGTAATTATAACAAAAAAGTTATAATCAATACACGCCTATTCAGTAAAAAGCGTATTAAAATCAACGAGAGGAAATTTTTCGCTCACTTCACTGACTTCTGATTGGACACATTTATTGTAAGCAGGCACGCGCCCACTAACACTAGTGTACATCTAACCAGACTTTCTTATCGTTCGGTAGTGTACACTCTGAGGGGGGGGGTTGGCCCTCATGGGCGTTAAAAACTAAAAAGCTAAATCTGCAGGAAAATCGTCCCACAACCAGCGACGGGGCATGACTGTCCATTGCGCTGACTCCCGACGCGTTCAGTCACGCTCAATAAGTGTACTTATACATTAATATTAAGGTATACAGGCAGACACACACACACACAGGCCGGCACCCAGTCACGCACTCACATAGGGTGTACAAGCCGGTAATTATGGGCATGTACACTCAGTCATGTACACTCTCTATGCCTTGGGGGTTTGCCCTCATGTAGGTAAATTGCACAACTGGCCCATAGCCCGACCAATTCGTGCACAAGCCCCCAAATTAATGTGACCCTGCACACGAAACCGCGCTCAGGAAAACTGCCAACCTACAACGCGGGATCGAACCTGGACCAGTGGCACACAAGGCAGACGCGCTAGACCGCCGAGCCACTCGCCCCGGCCCTCTTGGGCGTACATTGAACCCCTCAGGCCTGCCTGCAATCGGCGAGTAAACCCAAGTAAATCAGGACGCTGTTGGAAGTCAAGCCAATGATCGATTAATTTTTTTGAATCAGAGAATTTAGAATGTGGCAATTAAAAACTAGGGTGTTCAGACTTTCATAATTTAAATAATCAGACAATTGAGAATCGACCTTGTAACAACAGATAAAGCAGGGTGAAGAATTAGCACTTATTTAGAGGCGTAAACGAAGTAAGAGGGAGGACTCAGGAAATTCCCGAAAAGTCAGTTTTTCGGGAATTTGACGTATCAGATTTCAAAGAGAGCTTCCGTCTTTATCTGTCACTTAGACAAAGTAGATACCTGCTTTTCTAATTAGCAATGATGGGATATTTCTGTTCCTCATTCCTGTCGAAAGAAGGCCTTCTATCGTTCTAAGAGGGTCTTAGTAGGCTATGCTATCTTCCTTTTCAATTATTGAAACACGCCGCAGTAATAAGCTCAGATTTGTACTGCCATCCCATCAGTCTATCCCTCACTGACTCTCTCTCCCCGTCCCTCTCTCCCCGTCCCTCTCTCCCCGTCCCTCTCCCCCCGTCCCTCTCTCCCCGTCCCTCTCTCCCCGTCCCTCCCTCCCCGTCCCTCTCTCCCCGTCCCTCTCTCCCCGTCCCTCTCTCCCCGTCTCTCTCTCCCCCGTCCCTTTCTCCCCGTCCCTCTCTCCCCGTCCCTCTCTCCCCGTCCCTCTCTCCCTGACTCTCTCTCCCCGTCCCTCCCTCCCCGTCCCTCTCTCCCTGACTCTCTCTCCCCGTCCCTCCCTCCCCGTCCCTCTCTCCCTGACTCTCTCTTCTCGTCCCTCTCTCCCCGTCCCTCTCTCCCCATCCCTCTCTCCCCGTCCCTCTCTCCCCGTCCCTCTCTTCCTGACTCTCTCTCCCCGCCTCTCCCTCCCCGCCTCTCCCTCACCGCCTCTCCCTCCGCGCCTCTCCCTCCCCGCCTCTCCCTCCCCGCCTCTCCCTCACCGCCTCTCCCTCCCCGCCTCTTCCTCACCGCCTCTCCCTCCCCGTCTCTCCTTCCCTGTGTCTTTCTGTCATCTCTCCCTCGGTGCTTTATCTGCAAAAATCTAAAGGAAATAGTACTTTTAGTGTGAGAAATTTTGCACTTTTAACTGCAAACTATGCGGCAATTTCAATTGAAGCCACGAGAGTCAACGAAGCTGGCCGATGGAAATTTTCTTCCGGATTAATTTCTGAGAGCGAGTCACTTCTTGTAATCAATTTGACCGAATAAATTACTAATGGGTGGCCTGGATGCGGTGGCTAGCTGAAATGTATATTTCCTCGAAAAATTATTTTTGAAGTAGGAGCGTATTGTAGCAGCTGAATAAGCAGTAAAAGTGCCTTCAAATACTCGTAAAAGACAACAATACTAAACACACCAAAACCCACAACAATCACAATATCAAGCACAACAAAACCCACAACAACCACAATAGCGAAGACAATAAAAAACAAAACAACCACAATAGCAAACACAACAAAATCCACAACAACCACAATATCAAGCACAACAAAATCCACAAAATCCACAACAACCACAATATCAAGCACAACAAAATCTACAACAACCACAATATCAAGCACAACAAAATCCACAAAATCCACAACAACCACAATATCAAGCACAACAAAATCCACAACAATCAAAATATCAACAACAATATCAAGCACAAAAAAATCCACAACAATCAAAATATCAAACACAACAAAATCCACAACAACCACAATAGCAAACACAACAAAATCCACAACAAACACAATATCAAACACACCAAAATCCACAACAATCACAATATCAAGCACACCAAAATCCACAACAAACACAATATCAAACTAAACAAAATCCAAAAAACAATATCAAACACAACAAAATTAACAAATCAACTAAATTTTAAAAAATGCACTGGCGCAATGGAGTGTTCAGGCCATGATCATTAATAGTTTTGCATCTTACGGGATCAAATCAATTTTTGACGATTATGGGAGCAAAATCCCGCGTTAAATTCCACTCTAAGATGCGAGGCAAAAAAATAAGATTTTTAAGTAGCCGAAACTCCTGGCTTCCACATTTTGCCCACCACAGCTGACTGCTTTGACAAACGATGCCAACCAAGCTTTGGTCATTTGGCTTCACTGAAATTCCGCAAAAAAGTCTGTAATTAATTGCCTCTATGAATTAGCTAGATATGTGTGGGATTTTTACTAACAATCTCACAAAAACTATCGAATGCGTGAATAAAGTTGGGTAAGAGTTATTTCGTGCAGAAAGAGCAATACTTTTTATAGTTCTGTTTATCTTTTCAAATTAGCTGATAAAAATTATTTGTGGAAAATTAATCAAGGCGTCAAACCCGTTTTTTTAGAAAAGTATTCAATTTTGGGATTATTCCCAACGGAAGTCAGTAAATTATCCTATCAAACGAAAGCAGTTCCGCTGAAAAATCGAAACCACAAAGGGCTGCTGATTAATACCAAGCCTATTTCTTCCTTGATGACCGGTTCGAGATTTCTGATGCGATTTGATGATACGCTCGTATTGCAACTCAAAAAAGGAAATACAATTTGATGACGGCTTTCACTTCTTGAAATTGCTGTTTTTTATGATATAATTATGTTCTGTATGTTTTAGTTTGGCTTTACAAAACTGATCAAAACACGTGAAGCAATCAGTTTCAGACAAAAAGTTCAAGACGGAAAGTGTGCGCATTAGGAATTTAAAAAATATAACCTGAGCTCGTTTGTTAGTTCATTAGTTCGCGAGTTATTGAGATCTTAAGTGAGCTAATGGGTGAGCTTATGAGTGAGTTAGTGAGTTAATGAGTGAGTTAATGAGTTATATTACGAGTTCATGGGTTCATGAGTGAGTTGAAGAGTTCATGAGTAAGTTCATGAGTGAGTTCATGAGTGAGTTCATGAGTTTAGGAGTGAGTTCATTAGTGAGTTCATAAGTTCAGTAGTTCATGATTGGGTTCACGAGTGAGTTCAGGAGTTCATGAGTTAGTTCATGAGTTCATGAGTGAGTTCATGAATGAGTTTATGAATTCATGAGTGAGTTCATGAATGAGTTTATGAATTCATGAGTGAGTTTATGAATTCATGAGTGAGTTTATGAATTCATGAGTGAGTTTATGAATTCATGAGTGAGTTCATGAATTCATGAGTGAGTTTATGAATTCATGAGTGAGTTTATGAATTCATGAGTGAGTTCATGAGTGAGTTCATAAGTTCAGTAGTTTATGATTGAGTTTACAAGTGAGTTCATAAGTTCAGTAGTTTATGATTGAGTTCACAAGTGAGTTCATAAGTTCAGTAGTTTATGATTGAGTTCACAAGTGAGTTCATGAGTTCATGAGTGAGTTCATGAGTTCACAAGTGAGTTCATGAGTTCATGAGTGAGTTCATGAGTTCATGAGTGAGTTTATGAATTCATGAGTGAGTTCATGAATTTAGAAGTGATTTTATCAGTGAGTTCATAAGTTCATGATTGAGTAAGGTCATGAGTTTAAGAGAGAGTTCATAAGTTCATGAGTGAGTTCATGAGTGAAATCATAAGTTCATGAGTGAGTTCATGAGTTCATAAGTTCATGAGTGAGTTCGTGAGTTCATAAGTTCATAAGTTTATGAGTGAGTCAGGTAGTGACTGAGTGAACTTCCAAACGAAATGATTAAAAGTAAAGCAAGGCGAGAGGTAGAGCAAGCCATAACTGGTGCAGATCAGAGAGCCGCCGGCGACACACCAGGACGTTGAGAGCAGCGGACCAGCTCGAACGGCCCATCATTTTCCATGCAGCGCACATCAAAGGCAGCAAGGCAGCCGCAGCAAGGCAAACAACATGGGCAATTGAACGAGCAAGAACTGAACTGCCTAGAAAAAAGACCTTTTTAATTTTGTTTTACTAAAAAAATTATTTAATAGCCATTCGTTTTAAATCAAATTGATTTTTATAAATTTTAGGACATAATATATTTAAGGACTCAAAGTCCTACTCTTGGGGGAGGCATCAAAAAACCGTTCTAAAAATTACCGAATGAAAAGTTCGTTTAATAACGCCGGAAGAATCCCTGAGAAATGCATTTTCAGTTAAGCAGTGGATAGAAAAAAGGGGAAAGACTTCCCGGTCTATGATCCCCGGTATTCTTCAATTTCTCGTGGTTCCCGAGAATGGGTTTGGACATGGATTTCTAAAAAAACAATGTCAAGTGAAAAGGAGACACAGCTTCTTCAGGAAAGTTTTTGATTTTTTTCGGATAGACGAATGTAGAAAATTCGGCATGAGATACCCGACTAAAAAACGAAGTAACAACACAAAAAATAGTTTGCTCTGTAAGCTTAAATCGATGGATATATAGAATGAGAGAAAAAATAGATCGACTTAGATAAGCATAGAAGTAGAAAGAGAGATATCAGTGGTCTAGAGATAATAATTGACTTATAAAGAAGTAGGAATAGATAGAGAGATAAGGCGATAGACAACGAGTTAGATAGATGGGGATAGCCAAATAGATAGACAAAGCGACAGAAAAAGGAAGATAGACAGAGAGACAGAGAGATAGACAGCGAGATAGACGAAGAGATAGACAGAGAGATAGACAGAGAGATAGACAGAGAGATAGACAGAGAGATAGACAGAGAGAGACAGAGAGACAGACAGAAAGATAGACAGAGAGACAGACAGAAAGATAGACAGAGAGATAGACAGAGAGATAGACGGAGAGATAGACAGAGAGATAGACAGAGAGATAGACGGAGAGATAGACAGAGAGATAGACAGAGAGAGACAGAGAGATAGACAGAGAGATAGACAGAGAGATTAACAGAGAGATAGACAGAGAGATAAACAGAGAGATAGACAGAGAGATTAACAGAGAGATAGACAGAGAGATAAACAGAGAGATAGACAGAGAGATAAACAGAGAGATAGACAGAGAGATAAACAGAGAGATAGACAGAGGGACAGAGGAGGAGGGCAGGAGGGCTGCTGCCCAGATAGCTGCCCAGTTTGTTAGAAATCCATGGACAGGCTTGCGGACCAATAGTGTTGGTTTTTCCCACCCGTCTCCCAAGCCTGAAGCAGAAGCACGCGGGGACAAGACTGGGGGAGGCAGGCAGATGTTTGGCCGAAGCTCCCAGGCTGAGGAGGCTCGGGCACGAATCGGCGCGGAGGGTTGGCTCCCAGCCGGGCTCGAGGCAGCGACCCAGAAGTGACGAATCGGGATAAAAAAAAGTAACCGGCCGGCGATATATCTGGTGACGAGGAGCAAAAAAAAGAGGAAGTGAGAAGTTAGCAGCAACAGCCGAGTGATCCTCCCGTGTCGCATCTGGACTCGCTCCCACTCTGACTCGGGAGTTTTTTTTTTAACTTTCTTTTGAAGAGGTGAGAGAGATTTACCTTTTTTTTCTCAATTTTGATTTTTCCTCCCACTTCGCTAACAGTTGACAATCCGATAAGTTGCCATGCGGTTGCTGTGCGCCCTGAGTCAGAGAGATATGCCTCTCTCTCACTTAAAGTCTTGTCCCCGCAATCCCGATGACAAGAGTCCAGTTAATCTGGGCTGGGGGATTATGCGTGCTGGCGTCTCCTCGACTTTAGGCTGCCTTACTCACCAAAATATCCCCATGTAATATCCTCAGACTTGTACAAATACAGCATATGAATACGAGCGTAGGGCTCAATGCTTAGTAGCATCCTTACTCGAGTAAGAAAATCCTATTCTGACATTAGTTAAGTCCAATTGTCAGTGAAAGGAATATCCAAGTGGCTTAGCCTTGACAATGCTTGATTCTCATTTTTTTGTCAGCTAAAAGGCTTTCTCCTTGAATTGTCCCGAAAGTAGTAAACATCGGGGCTGCAATTTTGAGATAAAAAATGAGTTTTATGCTATCACTAATGAGACTAGAGTGTTTTTGATGCACAAGAAAATCCATGAGTAATAGAGGAGAAAAAATGCATGAGAAAGAGGGGAGGAGAATGCATGAGAAAGAGGGGAGGAAATTGCATGAGAAAGAGGGGAGGAGAATGCATGAGAAAGAGGGGAGGAAATTGCATGAGAAAGAGGGGATGAGAATGCACGAGAAATAGAGGAGGAAACGCATGAGAAATGAAGGAGGAAAAGGCATAAGAAAGAGGGGAGAAGAATGCATGAGAAAGAGGGGAGGAAATTGCATGAGAAAGAGGGGATGAGAATGCACGAGAAATAGAGGAGGAAAAGGCATGAAAAATGGAGGAGGAAAAGGCATGAGAAATGGAGGAGGAAAAGGCATGAGAAAGAGGGGATGAGAATGCACGAGAAATAGAGGAGGAAAAGGCATGAAAAATGGAGGAGGAAAAGGCATGAGAAAGAGGGGAGAAGAATGCATGAGAAAGAGGGGAGGAAATGCATGAGAAAGAGGGGAGGAGAAATGCATGAGAAAGAGGGGAGGAAATGCATGAGAAAGAGGGGGAGAAATGCATGAGACACAGAGGGGGAGAAATTGCATGAGAAAGATGGGGAGGAGAAATGCATGAGAAAGAGGGGGGAGAATGCATGAGAAGAGGGAGGAAATGCATGAGAAAGAGGGGAGGAGAAATGCATGAGAAAGAGGGGAGGAAAATGCATGAGAAAGAGGGGAGGAGAATGCATGAGAAAGAGGGGAGGAGAAATGCATGAGAAAGATGGGGAGGAGAAATGCATGAGAAAGAGGGGAGGAAATGCATGAGAAAGAGGGGAGGAGAAATGCATGAGAAAGATGGGGAGGAAATGCATGAGAAAGAGGGGAGGAAAATGGCGAATGCGATAGAGAGAGAGGCAAAATTCTAAAGAATGCAAGGAAGTAGAAACAAATGAAATTCTTGACAAGAATGCATCAGAAAGAGCCAGGATCAGACTGTTAAGTGTTTACAAGGTTTTGAAGGCCAGGTGAGCTGGGAGTTATGCAAGCATCAGTTGGGATAACAGCCTAGAACCGAATTAAAAATGCCCGCCTCCAGTCTCGCACGGACCAGCTGTCCAGCTGCATTTGCTTTCAGAACCTGCCTGTTGGCCTGCAAGTCAATCGCCTCAATGACACTTCAATGAAGGCAATGCAAGCCGCTCAGACGCCTGCAAATTAGGCCTATAGGGTTGAACGTGCGCTGAATTGAATGTCAATGAGGCAATCTGAAAAATTCAGGCACCTAAGCCCCACCTCTCCTCCATGTCACCGTATGGGCGGCTGCTCGGTGTCGAATTAGCAGGCCCGTCTCGTCTGTTATTTTTTTTGCTTGACAAAGCCCCGGTCTCTAATAAGAATACTTATTTTTATTACATCTGATTCTCCTGATTATTTCTTCGTCGATGGTTAATGCGAAGCAGAGTTTTCCCCGAAGCAACTGGGAAAACCGATGGCGCTCTAGCTGCATGAAATGTTAATTATCATTCCAAGCCATCGATTCGAATTTATTTAACTCTAGAAATATTTTTGATACGGACGGCATGCGCAGACAGTCTACTTTCAGTAGAAATGCAAGATTTTTAACAGTATATTTCGATTTTCGCAACAATTCTTGTCAAATTTAGCTGAGAAAATGCAGACTAAGGTGAAAAAAATTGTTTTAAAAATTTCCGGAACAGACAGAGCGAGCTTTTATCTAGGTCAGCTCGGAAAAAATTTCAATTATCTGATTAAAGGGATAATAAATTTCCCGATTTGATTGAGAATTATTGCATCACTTTAAAACATGATACTGATGAAGGAAGTCACGCAATCTGAAAATTAAGATGCAGAAAAATTACTGACGCAGCTAGCTAGCGAATGCATTCGATAACCGCCTAGCAACCGCCTAGCAACCGCCTAGCAACCGCCTAGCAACCGCCTAGCAACCGCCTAGCAACCAGCAAAATTAGGCGCTAGGAAATTATTTCCCAGAAAAAATCTTCAGCAAAGAATTTTATGACATTGCGATCGATTCGTCTCCATTGAAGCGAATGAAACATTTAGAAGGGGATAAATATCCCAAGTGGAAGGAGTGGCCGAGAATTTGTCTCAACTGTCGGATCGCCGCATTGTCAAGCGGCGTCAAACATATCCAACGAACTGTGGCAAGAGAATCGGAGCGGACTCTTAGGGGGCGAGTGTTCCATTGTGAGGGTTCTGGCTCTCTAACGTCCCTCTGCCCCTTTTCTGAATCTTTCAGCGCACGTTTGGCTGCACCTGATCCCGCTGCACACCTTGGCCTGCAGCGTGAGCTCCCATCCCACCCTAACTGAATAATGCATGAATCTCTTCCGGCCCATCGGCGCTTAGCAAACAGCTCAGCCGCAAAAACAGCCGCAAATAGGCCCAAGATGTATTAGTGACTATAGATGGGATCAACATTTGTGGGGATAGGGAAAATTCGTCCTTTTGGGGCAACTCCTGGATTGTAAAAATGCGCTCGTAACGAAAGAATGTGCAAGACTCTGCAGTTGCTGCTTCTAGTATTATTTTCTTTCTTCCATTCTTCTCTGTAATCCCACGTCTGTCTGCTTCCCTTTTCCCGGCCGGGGACGCGTCGCTTCCGGGTCGGGGGGATAACAAGCGTTAGGAATAAGAAAATGACGGACGCTAGGAGAAGAAAAACGATCAGAGACCCAGAGACCAGCAGCCTGAACTGCCACCGCTACTGGGAGAACTGAGTTGGTCGGATCTGAGCAAGGGGCCTACACCTGATCGAGGCCAGTCACGAAAAGTGATTTATCCACTAACCCTCTCTCTCTCTTCAGGCCTCGCTCTCTATCTTTTTGCAGCAGCCATTCGTGGCCTCTTGCTTTCCTAAGGCACCTCCTCATATTCCCATTCGGTCGTCTATTCGCCTTCCTCCCCCACTCGGCATCATCGCGCACCATTCGACATCCAACCGAACAAATCGGAGGAGCAGGAGTAGCTTTGGTGAGGTATTTCTCCCTACCCTCAGCCTCCCACTCTGTAAGATGAATTATTAGAGACAAGTCTATTCTCACCCGCGAAAGAAAAAAGTGTAGACAAAACATGATCAGATCCGTGTTGGAGTCCGTGTCCAGCTCCCTAGATGAGGATGACCCAGATTCTGTTGGAGTTGATGAAGACAGGCGCAGCTTCTTGGCAAGAATTGGCCGCTCCATCAGCCTCTACTTGGCGCCGCCGACCGCTGCCAACGGAACCGCTCAGGGCGGGGGGAGCGGTGGCGATGGGGCCACAGAATTTCCAGAATCCCCTGATAGCGGTAAGTGAAGTGAAGCATGAGGCATTCTCTCTGGGGTCTGAGGCATTCTCTTTGAGGTCTGAGGCATTCTCTCGGAGGTCTGAGGCATTCTCTCTGAGGTCTGAGGCATTCTCTCTGATGTCTGAAGCATTCTCGCTGAGGTCTGAGGCATTCTCTCTGATGTCTGAGGCATTCTCTCTGAGGTCTGAGGCAATCTCTCTGATGTCTGAGGCAATCTCTCTGATGTCTGAGGCAATCTCTCTGATGTCTGAGACATTCTCTTTGATGTCTGAGGCATTCTCTCGGAGGTCTGAGGCATTCTCTCTGAGGTCTGAGGCATTCTCTCTGATGTCTGAAGCATTCTCTCTGATGTCTGAGGCATTCTCTCTGAGGTCTGAGGCAATCTCTCTGATGTCTGAGGCAATCTCTCTGATGTCTGAGGCAATCTCTCTGATGTCTGAGACATTCTCTTTGATGTCTGAGGCATTCTCTCGGAGGTCTGAGGCATTCTCTCTGAGGTCTGAGGCATTCTCTCTGATGTCTGAAGCATTCTCGCTGAGGTCTGAGGCATTCTCTCGGAGGTCTGAGGCATTCTCTCTGAGGTCTGAGGCATTCTCTCTGATGTCTGAAGCATTCTCGCTGAGGTCTGAGGCATTCTCTCTGAGGTCTGAGGCATTCTCTCTGAGGTCTGAGGCAATCTCTCTGATGTCTGAGGCAATCTCTCTGATGTCTGAGGCAATCTCTCTGATGTCTGAGGCAATCTCTCTGATGTCTGAGACATTCTCTTTGATGTCTGAAGCATTCTCTCTGAGGTCTGAAGCATTCTCTCTGATGTCTGAAGGATTCTCTCTGATGTCTGAGGCATTCTCTCTGAGGTCTGAGGCTTTCTCTCTGAGGTCTGAAGCATTCTCTCTGAGGTCTGAGGCATTCTCTCTGAGGTCTGAGGCTTTCTCTCTGAGGTCTGAAGCATTCTCTCTGTGGACTGAGGCATTCTCTCTAAGGTCTGAAGCATTTCCTTGAGGATTGAAGCATTCTCTCTGAGATGTGGAGCATTCTCTTTGATGTCTGAAGCATTCTCTCTGAGGTCTGAAGCATTTCCCTGAGGATTGAAGCATTCTCTCTGAGATGTGGAGCATTCTCTCTGATGTCTGAGGCATTCTCTCTGTGGTAATTCTTCAGACATTATAGTCACATAATTTATCGAGTCAAAATGATCAAAATTAAATAGCGAATTCAAATTATAGAAATCCCCTAAACTAACGGATAATGGAGGAATGTAATCAATAAATTTGTATTTGACAGTTCTGGCATTCCGAGCCAAAGCTCCTGTCGATATTGTTTCAATGAGACGCACTATTTCGCCGGCTGGTGTTAAAACATTCCTTTGAACAGAAATTTTTTGTAGGCAACGAAACAGAGGCGCAGTAGCTCGCACCTTTCTCCTGCTGAACATCGCAGATTCGCTCAGCGGCCTGCACGGCTGGCAGAAGCTCGCTAAATCGGCCACCATGTCCGGCTTCAGAGCCCTGTCCGCCGGCCTCGGTTCCGGCGTCTTCCAGCTGCCCGGCGGTCGGCTAGACGAACAAGACGAAGACGGAGATGACTCGCATGCGGCCGCGGCAGCAGCGGCTTCGGCTTCGGCCGTGCCAACAGCGGGATCAACTTCTGGGAGCTCGAACTCGTGGATTACGCCCAAGAAGTACTCGCCGACACATCAGAGTGAGACGCTGCAGCATCGTATTGATTGCGTAATACCTAATTGAACTCTGGGTCAGCTGTTGACCCAACACCTAATTGAACTCTGGGTCAGCTGTTGACCCAACACCTAATTGAACTCTGGGTCAGCTGTTGACCCATCACCTAATTGAACTCTGGGTCAGCTGTTGACCCAACACCTAATTGAACTCTGGGTCAGCTGCTGACCCATCACCTAATTGAACTCTGGGTCAGCTGTTGACCCAACACCTAATTGAACTCTGGGTCAGCTGTTGACCCACTATTTTTAGAGTTTAATACTCATCTAACAATCAATTACTAACTGCAGTGAAATCGCGAGCCCTGGGTCAGCTCGACCCGTCTCTCTACCTGAACGAGGATGCCGAGGAGCTGTACGAGCACGCGCCAGGTCACGTGGGCCGTCTCTGGTTCGTGCTCAACTACACACCGGAGGTTGAGCAGCTGGCGGTGACGGTCAGGAAGGCGAGGAATCTGCGCGTGCGCAAGGAGGCCAGCAGCGGTCAGCCGGGCGATTGTTACGTCAGGTGAACTCGACTGCGGTTGCTATGCATCATGGTAACCAAAATTTATATAGCTTTATGTCGAGCTTTGACTACTACTAACTTTGCAGATTGGCAATGGAGAACGATGACCGGCGGGTGCACACCACCTCGGTAAAGAAGAAAACAAACAATCCGAACTTTGACGAGAAATTCTGCTTTCAGGTAGGCAACGACGAGCAAAAAATAGAATAGAATAGAATAGAATAGAATAGAATAGAATAGAATAGAATAGAATAGAATAGAATAGAATAGAATAGAATAGAATAGAATAGAATAGAATAGAATAGAATAGAATAGAACAGAATAGAATAGAATAGAATAGAATAGAATAGAATAGAATAGAATAGAATAGAATAGAATAGAATAGAATAGAATAGAATAGAATAGAATAGAATAGAATAGAATATAATAGAATAGAATAGAATAGAACAGAATAGAATAGAATAGAATAGAATAGAATAGAATAGAATAGAATAGAATAGAATAGAATAGAATAGAATAGAATAGAATAGAATAGAATAGAATAGAATAGAATAGAATAGAATAGAATAGAACAGAGTAGCATGTGCATTTAGTGTCACTTGAGTTCAAGGGCGAGTTACAGTATGTTGCAATAGTTCAGAGGAACAAAGGCTTTTGAGAGATTCCCTTATCAGATAAAAGTATAAAATATCGTTGAGTTTTTCATCTTATCCAAACTCTAAGAGTGACCTGTTGTTTCCATGGAAACGCAACCCTCGATCGTGCTATCAAGTTACGCAAAGGCTAAAAGAATGTTCCTTTAGTTGATGAACTGTAAAAACACTTGACAAAATATTAACGGTGCAACGGTGTCTTTGTAGCCTTGTATAGAGGATATACAAGGTACCGTCCAAAATATATCGGTAGCTATTAAATGGCGAATAGAGGCATGCATCACGCGACAGCTCGCGGGGAAACTGGGGGTTTAAGTCACGTGATTTCCCCAAGGTCGACCCCAAAACTGTGTCCAAAACCAGATCGCCACAGCCAGCCTGGAGACTCAGACCCTCCTCATGACGGTGTTTCACGTCGACAAGCAGAAGCGCCAGAAGGCCATTGGGCACGTGACTTATCCGCTGCGCGAACTGCTCTCTGTTGACAAAGACTGCCGAATGTTTCGCGATCTGGACGCCGAGGCCGGCGACGTAAGTCTTTGTTGCTTTGCTGCTACTTGGAATTCGGAATGGATGATTGAGAAAAGCAGGTTGGGTGGGAAGTAATGTGCAGATTTTTTATGCAATGGGTAGAGATTTGAAAGGAATGGGTAGAGATTTGGTAGGAATGGGTAGAGATTTGACTGGAATGGGTAGAGATTTGACTGGAATGGGTAGAGATTTGACTGGAATGGGTAGAGATTTGACTGGAATGGGTAGAGATTTGACTGGAATGGGTAGAGATTTGACTGGAATGGGTAGAGATTTGACTGGAATGGGTAGAGATTTGACTGGAATGGGTAGAGATTTGACTGGAATGGGTAGAGATTTGACTGGAATGGGTAGAGATTTGACTGGAATGGGTAGAGATTTGACTGGAATGGGTAGAGATTTGACTGGAATGGGTAGAGATTTGACTGGAATGGGTAGAGATTTGACTGGAATGGGTAGAGATTTGACTGGAATGGGTAGAGATTTGACTGGAATGGGTAGAGATTTGACTGGAATGGGTAGAGATTTGACTGGAATGGGTAGAGATTTGACTGGAATGGGTAGAGATTTGACAGGAACGGGTAGAGATTTGAATTTTTGAAGAGAATATGATGAAGGCAGCGAAATGTTTTTCGCCAGCATGTGTTTATTTAAGCTTTGACTTTCTGTCCTCAACCTTCTAAAGATGTTTAAAAAACGGCTGCCTAAACAGACCGTTAGACTTGCTGTTTTTTTAATAAAAAGCCAAACAAGACGAATGGCACATCTTTTTTATTGGCCATACAAGCAAGCGAGACGGTCTCTTTGAGCCATATCTTTTTGACAAGAAATCTGTTACCAGTTAGATTGATAAAATCGATAGCAGTCTGTCTTTGTCTGCGTGCTATCCAATATTTGGTGCGACATTGCTTTGTTTTAATGCGCCTATGCGCAGAATTTTACGCATGGCTGCATCAAGGATCTTACGCGTATTTTTTTTTCGCCACGCCACATGACTTTCATAAAAAATCGTACATAATATTGGCGATTAAATCACAAATCCCATCAAGGTTACTATCTTAGATCCCATTTTACATTTGATAATTCCAAAACAATCCCTGCCTCTCGCCTAAATTCAGACGTCGCAAAATCCCGAAGTGAAAATAGCGCTGACCTACCACGCCCAGTTGGAGAGAATCACTGTTGGATTGCACGAGTGCAGGAATTTGCCGACCAAGAATGACACGGATGAGTTCATTGGTGAGCTGATGACGAAGGTTTAAAAGGGAAATTTTTTCTACTGATTGATATCTATCCAATGAAATCAAAGATCCCGACCTAAGATCTTCTCTATTCAAAGATCCCATCCTAAGATCCCATTAAATCAAAGATCCCATCCTAAAATCCCATGAAACCAAAAATCCCATCCTAAGATCCCCTGAAACAAAAACTCCCATCCTAAGATCCCATTAAATCAAAGATACCGACCTAAGATCTTCTCTATTCAAAGATCCCATCCTAAGATCCCATTAAATCAAAGATCCCATCCTGAGATCCCATGAAACCAAAAATCCCATCCTAAGATCCCCTGAAACCAAAAATCCCATCCTAAGATCCCATTAAATCAGAGATCCCATCCTGAGATTCCACGATCCCTTAAAACAAAGATCCCATCCTGAGATCCCATGAAACCAAAAATCCCATCCTAAGATCCCATTAAATCAAAGATCCCATCCTGGGATCCCATGAAACCAAAAATCCCATCCTAAGATCCTATTAAATCAAAGATCCCATCCTGAGATTCCATGATCCCTCAAATCAAAGATCTCATCCTGAGATCTCATGATCCCTAAAATTAAAGATCCCATCCTGAGATCCAATAAAATCCAACATGACATCTTAAGATCCCATGTAATCAAAGATCCCGTTCTAAGATCCCATAAAAAATAAAGATTCTGTGCAAACAAAGATCCCAAACTAAGATCCCATTGCAAATATCGTAAATTATCTCGTACAAAATTGATCTTCATTAGTTACTATGAGGAACATAATGTAGGCGCATCCCAATTGCAGAGGTCTATCTCAGGGTGTCCATGCACACCGGCCTGCAGGGCAAGGAGGTGAAAAGCAAGCGAACTGAGACCATCAGCCACTCGCCAGCATTCAACCAGTCGCTGATATTTAACCGGGTCGCTGACCTGAGCCAGACAATTATCAAGGTGACCATGATGCACCATGCAACCGGTATTGGCAGCTTGTTTGGTAAGTTAGTCAGCAACAGTATTCTCCGCTATCCTCGTACATCAGTCACGCGATTCAAAACAAATCAATACAGTTGTTTTTAGTTAGCAAAAACCGTTCCCTTGTACTTGTTGCAGTAGATGAAAACGAAAAATATATTTTCTGTAATTAATTAAGTGAATAATTCCATAGCAGGTAGCTTAAATATTTAAATTAGCTCTATGGTTGCCTCTCATATCCTAATGCAATTGGTATAGTTTCTATGCAGAGCTAGCCATGTGCAAAAAAGACATTTCTCGCAGTTCTATTCGTTAACATATTCTGATTGATACATTCCAGGCTATATTAAATAGGGGTTGCAGACTTACCACTGGCAAAATTACCTAGTTCTGCATCGCACCCAAGGAAACAAGATAATCTAATAATTAAGATTAAGACAACTCGTTCGTCACCGAATTCCGTCAGCATTAAAACTAAACAAATCGAACTTTTCCAAACTGTTTCTCAACTCCGCAGACAAACCCATCGGCAGTGTCGTCCTCGGCTGCGAACTTTTTGCTAAGCGACGCGAACTCGAGCACTGGAAGGCCATGTCAGCCAATCCGGAGCAGACCATCACTTATTGGCACTCGCTAAGTTCGGCAGTTTAAATTCGCGCGTTTAAAATTTTGACTAACGGAAAAGCACACTAAAATCAGCCTAGTAGAGCGACAAAATAATTGCAAGAAGACATACCGACTATAACGAAAAGTTACTTAAATCTACTAAAGTAACAAATTTTCGACTTTTTTCATGTTTAAAACGATTTTTATTGTTCGCTAAATGTGAGGGGGAATTTCGTAATCATTTTTGCTATCAACAAAAACATTCTAATCAGTAACTAACTACATTCGATGCTACTTTTTAAGTAGAATGAATGCATACATAATAATAAAATTTGAAAAATATAAATCTAAGCCAGCACTACTTGCACATTTTGTAGGTTCGTATTAATTTTTGTTTTACAGAGCAGAGTTCTTACTGAATATATGCTTACTGAATCTACCATCTTTCCTAGATTCTCATCAACAATGGAAAATCTGATAACGGAAAATCTTAATGGTGAGATCGCCAAGGATGTATTTTAAAAAAAAAAGATTTACGTTAATTTCCATTAGGGCAGAGCAGGAGAGCATCTAAGCAAAACGTGCTCGGAAAGAAGTAAAATTACTCATATATAGAACGAATGGACGTAAACAGGCTAGCAAATAGAAGAGAGTGAGGGGTGCTTCGTGCAATTGTACAATAGTGATGAGCCTTTGTCAATAAAAACAGTGTGCAGGGGGGTGTGAGCCCCATTTCAAAACAGTCAGGTGTAGTTTTAGCTTTTCAGCTTGCTTGAGTACAGCTGAGATGGGGCACTCAGTGTCAAATTTATGCGAATGATTAATAACTCCTTGGTCATGAAAATTTAGTTTCCTTACTCATCAAAGCACAAGCTTTTTACAATTTTCTTAAAACATCAAGTGCAATAATTGGTGGAGACAAAGTGAAAATGAGCTAAATCTACTGCTCAAAGCTACGCAAAAATCTAGCAAAGCGGCTTCAAAAGCTACAGTATATGAAATTTAGGGGGAGCTAATCCCTTATCTACGTGATTATCAAGGTGACAAAATTTTATTAAATTATGCAATCAAAAAGCAGGGCTTAAAAATAGTAGATTATGGATTAGATCAAGGTTGCAGAGCCATCGATTCGGGAAGTCTCTCACGCCTTTCAGTCGGGGTTTTCAACTCTCTGAAGCTCAGCAGAAACACCAGATCCACGCACGTCCGGCCTTGTCGACGCACAAAGTGAGCGATCAACGCTGCGAGAATCCAGACGACAAAGAGCAGGGCAACAACTGCAACTGCGATACTTCCGGTGCACAGCGGACTTTGATTCTTCAGATAGTTCGGTTCTTTGTTACCAATTCGAGCCGTTGAGACTTCGGCCACTTTGCAGTGGAACTTTACCATGGCTTGCTCTCGAATTTCTACACCGTTTTGCCCAATAACTGAGGCTTCAATTAACGCCGTGCTGCTGTGATGATCACTTTGTAGCGCTTCGATGCTCAATGTTGCGTCAGCTGATTCGAGTTCGGCGACAGAGGCTCTCAGCAACAAACTGCTATTGCCGCACTCACCCGACTGCAGCTCGAGTTCGAAGCTTCTACGGTGCCAAATCCGGAAGAGCGATAGTTGAAAGACGGACTCGGGCGATTCAGAGCAGGTGATTCGATCGCGAACTCGAACTGCAATTGTGAGGTTGTCCGGCGAGTCCAGGATCGACCGGTTGGCGAGAGTCAGGCGGCCGGTGCGGCCAGACAGCCGGAGCCAGTCGGGGCTGCCGGGCGCCAGGCGGAACTCCAGCTCGGACGGTTCGGCGCCCGGTGGCGGCTCGGCGCGGAATGTGTACAACTCCTGGCCGCGAAAAGCGCCGCGCCACAGGCGCAGGACCGGATTGGCTGGCGCCAGTAGACGCGGCGCCGCAGCTTCCGTGATCTGCTCGAGAAAGAATGTGACCACGGACGGCCTGGAATTGGGCGGCATTTTCGACCAGGACGAGTCCTGCAGCTCCATGCAGAGGAAGCTCTGCTTCAGCGAGGAAGCCAACTCAATGTTAGCCACTTCATTGGAGCTCAACGTCCGATTCAGAACCAGCGCGCCTCCTGTCCAGGACAAGTAGGCCAGCTTGCCAGCTGAGTTGGGGATGTACGTCAGCTTTAAGCGTCGACTTACCAACACTAAACTAGCCCCTACAGTTGTGTTTCGGCTTACGCGAATCGGGAACAAAAGCTCAGCCTCAGACGGACACCTATCGAGTTGTTTTTGCTGCGGTGTCCAGTTGGATGAGCAAGCCGAGCTCACTAATTCAAACTGAGTCGGAATGCTCAGCGCGGCTATCAATAAGCCTAGCAGACAGTAGGAACTGATGGCTACTGGCATTTTTCGACTATTTTTTGATTTCGTTACCATGTTTTGAGTCGGATAAGCAGATGAAAATATATTATATTTATGCTAGGCAAAGTTTGCACGCGGGTTGTCCAAGTACTTCCTTATGCAGGCGCACACAGCCAATTAGGGAGGGTCGTGTAGAAAATATTTCTTGGAGTACTCGCATGTTCACTCATAGAATTGAGGCATGCCCCAAAACTACTAAAAATAGACGCAAAAATGTACAATACAAAAACTCAATGAAGCCAGTCCGAATTTGGCCAGATCCTTGTAGGTAGTTGGCTTCCTAATTTGAAAATTTGCATTAAATTTTCGTAAAAGAACAAGCGTACCATCCGCATTCACGCTTTTTACAACTACTCATGAGTAGTATAAGCTATACGGGTGCGCCGTATTCTGCTATTAAATTATCTGTCACACAGATAATCACGCAGACATCGTAAAATTTATTCTGAAAATTTACTAATCGGATATTTTTGTTTGAAAATGTGCCATTACGGTGCATTGGGACTTTCAAAGTTACATTGGAAGTTGAAAAAACTACACAACCGTCTGCAAGTGAATCGCAAGGATCTTACGTGGAGGCGCACCTGCGTCGTCCCTAATTTGAGCAAACGAAGCTGTCTAACTCATCTGTATTAAATAAATCACAGGCTCCAGTTGCATCGAGACTCGCTTCTTGAGCGCTAATTGAATGCGTTTTTTGTGGCTTGGGCTTTCGCCCAAGGGTAAGCCAGTTTCTGCCTGACATTTTTTAGGTTGAAATTGTTGCTCTATTTACCAGCTTTTAAGCAATTCAAAAACGTACTTCAGTGGCGAATTGCATTGGCTAAAATTACTTGCCAAATCTTCAGCAACAGGTGTTCATCGGGCCAAATCTAAAGGGGGAGCAGGGCAGCTAATCAATGCCTAGCAGGCAGGTAAGCCCCGCGCCCCATGCTCAAGCACAGGACCAGCCATTTGTCATCCGAGAGAGCCACACGAAGCAAGCCAGCGTCTGTTTGTCCCGAGTCCTTTGCAACAACAAGCTAGGGATTTTTGCCTAGCTACTCGTGTTGCTCGCGCAAGTGTGATGGGAGCTGATCCCCCCCAGACAAATTTCCTTCCTCAGATTCAAGTGTCTCGTTATACACACGGGAGCCAGCCGGAGGAGCTAAATATTGATTAGAGGCAGCAGGCTTAAAATAGTAAGAACATTTCCGAATGTCTCTTATTTTCTAACCTCTTTTACTTTCCTCTCAATCGCTGTCTTCTTTCACTGGAGTGGCAATTAGAAGCTACGAAAGGAAATTACTATTTTTGCATGTCAGAGGCAGCCTTATTTCTGCTCAAGCCAAGATGAGGATTTGGGGGGAGGAGCGGGCAACGGTCTGCCTTGATTGCTGTCCGAGGAGGCATGGAATTCGAGGCTTGTCATCTGAAAAGGAAAACCAATCGATTAATTTTCATTTCAGATTTTCATTTTTTCAATTTCAGATACCAGTTCATTAGTACTCCATGGACAAGAATGATAATCTGCATGGTCTAAATCTCCCGTGGCACGCAACTAAAAAAAGACATTAGCGGACACGCCAATGGGCCATCTTTTTATCCTTTTCTTGCAGAAACGGTTTTACGCTTTTTTCAAGCGATGAATCTGAAAGTCAAACAGCACGAAAAAAACACAAAAAATCAACTGATCGGAAAGACAGCCAGTAGTAACGCAGTTTTAACGTCGCTATTGAATGAAGTTAAGGGATAAACTCTTGTCTGGCTGGCAGACATGAAGGCAGAAACAAGACGCAGAGGAAGGCCGAGGAGCAGTAGAGAGAAAAACAAGCACAGGGGGATCTGCCTTCGTCGAAACACGAACAAGGTGACGGCAATCGGCAGCCATCCGATGGAGGGAGATCAGATGTACTCACGAGGTCTTGCCCATGCCCTCACAGGCTTTCAAAAGCTATTATTAGAGAGACTCTAGTTGCCATGGGCTACGAACGAATAGGGAGACGACGAAAGGGAAGCAGAGAGAGGAAAGAGGAAAATCAAGGGAAGGGAACACACTGAGAGGGGTAGAGAGAACACAACAGAACACGAGCTGTCGGGAGGGGTTACTGAATACGAGGTTGATGCGGAAGAGGAGGCTGAGCTTAAGTTTATAGGCCCCCACGACGGCCTGACTATGGAGCAGAAAATTTTTTCAACTCTCTCGGTCCGACCAGACCCGATATTCGGACAGAAAAACCCCTGCAGCCTGGAAGGCATCGTCAACATGTCGACGGAATCAACAACAATTGCAACGCCGCAACTGGCAGTCCTTGAAGCCGTTGATTATTTCGCTAGTCTACCATTCCAAATCCCATCTTTACCGTTAGGCGCTCGAGTATTAATCATAGTTATCCTATCGGCTGGCGGCATTGTCTGTCTATTGGGAAACGCGGTGACTTGTCACGTGATCTTGCACTCGCGCCGTCTGCAGAGTACCACCAACTACTTTGTGATAGCTTTGAGCGGCTCGGCAATAGCCTTCACGGTCTGTCTGACCATGGCGTTGGTGAGCTTGGCTGGTACATCCTGGCCGCTCGGCGATCCCGGATGCCGTGTGGCTGGCATCCTGCTGCACAGCCACTTGGGCTGCAACGCCTGTTTGCTATTGTCAATTCAAACTGACCGTTACTATGCGATTGTGAGACCGTTGAGCTCTCGTATTAGTCGATCAGTTGCTAAACGATTGATTTTGGCCAGCTGCGTTTTTGGCATTGCTATAGCGTCGCCAATGGCCGCCTTCTACAGCCGGCGGCGCATTTCAACAACTGGCGCAGATCGATTCGTGTGCGCGCTGGGCGAAGGTACCGGACTGCCTCTGGTCTACATCTGTCCTTACATGGCTCTGGCCTACCTGCTGCCAGCTAGCGCCATCCTGGCCTTGTTTATCCGCGTCTGGACCTACATCTGGACCATCAACCAGCAGCGAGGACTGCTGCGGGGCGGCCGGATGCTGCAGCGGACAGCCAATCAGGTTTGGACAGTATACTCAATTGTCTAAAATACCGTGATCATTCTCTGCTAGTTTATCATTCTTAACTACAGGTACCTCGCGCCAAAGTGAAGACATTCAAGCTGATGGCTACCGTGGCTCTGACAGACTTGGCAGCGATGTCACTGGCCCAGATTCTGGTGCTGGTCTTCATGGGCATACTGGGCTCAGCTGCCGGCATGACGCGAGAGGCTGGTGCAGAAAGCTTAAACAGCTACGATCCATTCGTGCTGTCAGTGAGCCTGTACAGCTTGGCCGGCCTGTCAAAGCCTGTACTGTATGCCTGTATGAATGCCAACTTTCGACGCGGTTGCCGCGAAGTGCTCTGCTGGTCGAAGCAGCGAGTCTATCGGCAGGAGCTGTACACCGTCACTAGCGTGTCAGTGTTTAGCAAGAGAAACTACGTCTCTGCAGTGGATATCAGCGGTGCCGTGGCGAACCGCTGGGAGAATCCTTCAATGTTTGAAGTGACCTCATCGGCAAAGGCTTCACCAATTGGTGGTCACATCAATGCAATCTGAATGTTTTTTGCATTCTTGAGGATGCCTCGAGCCTCATTGTTAGACATTTTCGCATTTAACTGGTTAATGGAATAAAACGATAGTTAGGACGAACTGTATGTACTTTTGGTTAAATAAATTTTGGTCTTAGTGGGGTGGCTGGCGAAGCGATGTGGTTGGCTGGCGAGTGAGACGGTTGCGTGGCGGAGTGGGGTGGCTGGCGAAGCGATGTGGTTGGCTGGCGAGTGAGATGGTTGCGTGGCGGAGTGAGGTGGCTGGCAGGGTGGACGGCTGAGATGTAGCGGACTTAGTAGAGTAGTCAGGTTGTTCACAATGTTTTAAGTCTCTCGCACAAGTGCGCGTTTTCATCGTTTTCAATATGTGAATATCGCGATACGTATTGAAATACTTATTTGTCTCATAATTAACTGTATTAGCGACAGATCTGCACCATCCTATAGCACAATCAACTAGACCGAAGTTTCTTTACCTTCACCGCATTCTTCGAAACCATTTTGTATTTTATTTAAAAGCACCCCTGCTGCATTTTAGCTAGAATATAATATTAGACTTCACGTTTACCAGAATTTGCAATATTTCTTTGAAAATAAATTTAAATGATTTTTTTCCTAAAGTAAGTTGCCAATCTATTTTTGGGGTGGATTCAGAAGTAAAATTAGTGAAGTGAGAGGATATTGGGTCCCAAGGAACAACTTACTGATGGTTAATTCATGGACCCCAAATGAAGTTTGAAACAATTATTATTTGAAAACATCTATAGGCTAGAAGCTGAGCTAATTACTCTATGATTGTTCCATCAAGATTGCAGTTTCAACTTTTTTTGCAAGGACACCTTAAGTAGAAGGACGGGACACTTCGTTTCTTGGAAAGTTTTTAGAGTCTAATCTTCAGGAAAAAAATACACTACGGAGATAAGGAAATTTGCAGCTTTTCGACAAAATTAAAGATTGCGCTCGATTGGAAGCAGATTCAAATCTCATCTTTTGATATGTGGTTCCTGCCTTCTTACTCTATCGAACTGGGTATGTCCTTTGTGAAATATTGATCTTTAAACTATTTCCCTTGTAAAAAAATTGTCGAAATGTATAATTTCAATAAAATAGTATTTTACCAGCTGGGCAGGTTCTGATTCTGACCTAATTAAGGTCTTACTCTACTTAAGGTGTCCTTGATTCATTGATCTAAAAAGTTCAAAACTTAATAATGACATAGATAACATTATTTTTATCCCAATAATTGGATCGATTATATCTGTAACAGCAAATTAATTCACATGTCAAACACAATTTAGACTTCCGATTTCTATCTAATAGATCAAAGTTTGACCATTGAAAACAACCAATTTTGCGGCAATAGAAACTAATTTAGCAAGCATACAAACCAAAATTTGCGTAAAAAATGATTCGAGTAAAAATCTGTAAAACAATATTCTGTAGACTGCGAGCTCCAGGCCTGATAGCTAAGCAATTAAAGCATGCTAAGCAACCAGAATATTTGCACTTTTTTCTCTTAAAGCAAATTTCTCAGTAAAAGACTTGTCTTTTAGACTCCGCATTCGAGTTGCTAAGAAACAAACTTAAGAGATGTCTATATTTTTCTTTCAATGTGTTCCCAAGCCAATCAACATATTGCCAAATTGTCATAAGTGCGTGTTTACACTAGCTACAAGTTGAGCCGTCTTGCGCGTGACTGGGACACGGCTGGGGAACAAAAATACTAAGCTATTGGATGCAGATATAGATCCTATTGGAAACCCATGGGAATACCAGAGAGTACTGTAGGTGTCGCTTCATGTTTGCACACGGGGAGCGCACAATGTAAACATCCCCATCAGTTAAAGTTATATTTTTGTGTTCATCAAATGTTGATTCTACAATGTATTTGTTTGAATAACGCCGAGAGACTGAAAGACTTGCAAGAGAATTAGAGCAGGAAACGACAAAATGCCTTAAAAAATCTCAAAATTGATGTAGAAATCCTGAATTCATATTGACAGCAGTAATAGAAATTTCAATTTAAGGAACCGGATTGTAATGTACTTCTAATAAGGTCTTCATTGGGAAATTTCCGGAATCTTAATTTAATTGAATTTATCCTAGTCGGTGAATACACGGTCAGTCCAAGAGTTCTTATATCGCAATGAGCACTTAAATAACAAGTGAGATTACAAACCACTGCCAAATGTTTTTTACTTTCCAAAAATGTGCAAAATATCCGTATATTTAAAAAAAAAAATTGCGATAAGTGCAACTTTTCTCACCATATGCACTATTGTACTCGTGCGATCTATATTCACGGATAGAAACTGCAAGTTAGAAAAAGAAACATGTGGCACAGATTAACTTCTAATAGAATTGACACTGATTATGCCTACTTAAAGTAGCGAAAACGTGGCGTGAATAATCTAGCTATTTGCAACATTAAAAAAATGCAGGTCCATTGAAATTCTAGCCACAAGTCTGGAAAATGTTAGATTAAAAAATGAGTCAGTTGGAAAGGCTTAGCGATCAGTGAGTAGTCTTTGTTTGCAATAAAAAAACTCTTCACAGCCAATCGAAAGATAAGCACGTCCGTAAGATAAACATTAATCGCTATATTTTAACTTCTACTTGCAGTAGTAAATAAAGTTAAAACTTGTGCAATAAATATTGTAGCAGAAAACGCCATCTACCTTACTGTTGAAGTAGAGTGGAATAAATTAGAATAAGCTACTTGAGCTGTGCAAATCAATCAGCCGACTCAATCAGACTCTCAGCGGCTATTTGTGCGCCTCCTTTGACCCAGCCTTTTGGTCATTCTTGGTCGCCGCCATGCCGACTAGCACAGCAGGATTGTTGCGAATCTGCCGACGCAGGCCTAAAAGCAGGCTGTCCAGCGACTCCTCAGCCGGCTCCCCAGCGGGTGCCTGACTCGCGGTGCCCACTACAACTTCTTCTTCATCATCTTCTTCTTGTCCAGCCTCGGCCTGGCACTTGGCCACAGCAGCAAGAAACTGATCACGTGACATGCCACTGCTGGCTAGCCAAGATTCGGCAGTGTTTCTCTGTAGCCAATCTGTGTCTGATGCCAGATCGGACCTGAGCTTGCTAACAAGGCCTTCCAGTGCTGCCTGATTGGCCTTTTTGTTGCTATCTGAATTAGTAGCCTGGAAAGAATCATTGTGAAATTTCTTAGCAAATCATTAAATAAAAATAGGCAATACTGAAACTACAAAGAAATCATGATTTTTTACTATAAACCACTACACATACAAATAGTTAAATTAACTTTTATTTCCTTGAATAGCTAGTATATAAAAGTACATGACTTACATGAAAGTACATGAAAAATTTGCTAATCCTATAGGCTATAGTAGGAAATCAAAGCAATAAACTAAAAGTTTTAATTTTACCATTTAAATAGTTTAAATAAAGAAATAAGTTCATTCAAACCAAAAATTAACTCTGTTTTTTAGTTATGTCAAGTTTAATAGTAACATGAGTTTTATTTGAAATTCAAATAAACAAATAATATATTCATACTATGTTTCCTATTTGTAAAAAACATTGAATTATAGTATATTAAAAGCAACACCAGTCTAATAAAAAGAAAAGTCAAGAAAAATCTATTTTACAATTTTTTATCTAACATCTTAACTGGAACAAATTTTTACCAAAATAATAATTAGCTGCTAGAAAAATAACTTGAAATTTACTTCATGTTCATGCCAGTGATCATAATTTTGGTGAAGGAAAAAATATATTTGGAAATTTTCCTAAAATCCTGAATATTAAGATTTCTTAATAAATTATGTTGCTGTTGCATAAACTAACAATTTTTAGCATCAATACTAAAAGCAGCCAACAAATGGTTACAAACAGTAAACTCTAAATTACAGACCATTTGGGAAACAAATTTAAAATTAGGACTTTAAAAATTTGTGATTTTTGCTACTAATTAACGTAAAGTAGCAAACTTTTTTTCTAATTTTTTCCACCTCTCCTAGCTATATACAGAAAGTAATAAAAATTATGCTGCCATACTCAAAGGCCAAAGGAAAAGCTGAAGCTATCGAGACTGAAAATTGGAAGTGTTCTGGCTAGCATTGCCATTAAAGTTATTAGAATGTCGACTATTAAAAGATAAAAAACTAGTAATAATAACAAAGGCAGTTGAAAAGATTTCATAAATTGAATTAATGCATAAATAACGTCCTAGAGTTCGACCTACTAAGAAGTCATCATACCTGGTGGAAAACTAGTGGATGAATGGAGAATTCTCCATTTCTAGGAAATTCTCCATTTTAAGCATCATGACTTAAAATAAATTCATTTAAACAAATTTTGATATTTAGAAATATCAAACGTTACAGTTATAAAAATTCCTAATTACTCATTTTGAGACTTGATTACCTATAATGTCATTTAGTGTGTTAACTTTGTAAACCTTTGTTTAAGAATCTGCACAATTCTTGAATATCTTATATTACATATCCAAGGACACTTTAAGTACTTAAGGTGTCCTTGTACATATCATATATCGTTCGCAGTTGATAAATAACTTCCTTCAGAATAATGGTTACACTAAAATAAGTTTACTAAAGTACCACTGCAGTTAACCCTTTGTTTATTTACTAAGCACATGCAGTCAATAAATAGCGGTAGAAAGGCTTTATGGTTGCGTTAAATGTGTACTTCTAAAGCCACAGAAAATTAGATGTATTGGCAATAAAGCTCTATATTTCCGTTAGATTAATGGTCACAAAAATGCAGCAAAAATTTAGTAGCTCTATATTCTTCGTAGATTCAAAAAAGCACCTTGTTAGTACTGAAAGAATCGATCACACTTCTACGCAGTTCAAGATTACAGGAAGCAACGCCAGGAATCGCTCTGCGAGCTGTATTTCGTGTTGAAGCGCCGGTATCAAGAGGCGCACCTGCAGTAGGAGTAGGAAATGAAAAATATCGAGGTAACACTGGCTTATACTTGTTCCCAGGCAACATTTTTACTTTTTATTATGGTGTCAACACCTACCGCGGAATCAGTGTAGATGTTAGTTTTAGCTGGAGGACCATTATACCTGTAGTTGTAGCTTTTCGTTGTGCTTTCGCAAGTTTGAGGAAACCAGTTATTGATGGTTCCAGACTTTGCTCATGAGGCGGAGCACCTCGGAGACTTAGGAGCTGAGTCTAAATGGAGGAAAGAGCACGCGTTATGAGGAAGCAGCCTTTCAGCACTTCTATGTCTTATTTTATTGGGTTGCGTTTATTATTGAACCGCCTACTATAGCAGCCAAAGTGCGATGTATGATTAAAAAATCTGGATTTTATTTACTTTGGCGACTTTCCAGCAAGCCATGCGGCTAAAACTTGTCTCGCTAGCTTGCATTGATAGCATAGAATCCTACTTAGCTATATGTACATGTACGACAACCGTCTACGCATGTACGGTGGTCTGTGAATAGGATGCTTAAACGGTCTTAAAAGACGTTCCACCGTACCCCGAGTCTAGCAGGTTACATTATGCAGCAGAAAGATCGCCCGACCCAGGAAAAGATCAGCAGGTAGGCATTCTTGCTCTCTGTCGGTAGCTCGTCGATCATTTTAACAAAAGAGGCGGCCCAGCTCTTCTGGATCGAAGATTTCACGAAGTTCATGAGTTCATGAATCAGCATCAGCAGAAAACCAACGACTTAACGAGTCTCGCTCCCGCTTGCAGGTGAATTTCAGTGTGCTCATTTTACTTAGTCTAACATGCGAAACAAAACTTATGCGACACTCTCTTTGTGGTACGTGCGTCGGAGGGTACTTTCTCTGACCCCCCAAGAATTGTTAATATTTTTGTTTCGTACATTATAAAAATTGTGCGTGGCTCAGAGGATGATAATTTTGCTTGATTCTAAACCAAAAATATTGCCCTTATCACTATGAATGCGCCTTGCGATTTATTTTTTTACAGTTACGAATTGTAAACGAATTTTTACAGTTAGTAATTGAAGAAAAAAATGTTTTTTTATAACGGCACTCCGAAAGAATTTTTTTTACGGAATCCGTCTGTCGGGCTAAACAATAGATCTCTGCGCCAGCTGTTAAACTTGCACGTGAAAGCAGCGCCCCCTGAGCTAAATAAGGAGAAAAAACATGAAAGCAACATTCACAAATTCACGCCAGTTCCTAATCAGCACGTAAGCATGCCGCATGCGTAATTTCGGGTGAAAAATGGTAGCTTAAATCTGAGCAGGTGCAGGACGCACTACAATTGATTGCTTCAGCCTGTTATTAAATATTGTAGCTAACTAATTCACTGCATGCGGGATACAATAACTGTCCAAATAGTATTTGCTTTGGCAAAGTCAATTTAGATCAGGAAATCTGTTCTGAACTAGCGACAAATCTTCAAGATTAGCTGGGAAATATGCGGGTAATCTGCATGAATCAAGTGAGCAGAAAATGAATGCAATAGATTAGTTAAACAGTAGTTTCTTTCAGGCTTCAAGTAATTCTCTTTTATTTGTTTAAACTTCTTCAAAATGAAGTTACCATTGCAAATCTTTTGGACAAGATTTAAAGCTTTTAAAGGCAAACAAAATTGTCAATATTGAACTATTATGGAGGAAATTTTGAGCCAATAGCTGATTTAAACTTTACTGAAAGGGGAAGAGAGAAATCTGACTCTTAAAAAGTTTAGTCAGCCTATTGAAAACAGCGCATATATTTTGTATATATATATTGCAAGTTTTACAATCCTTGAGCCAAAATAAATGTAACGCTAACGAGAACTCAATGAATTAAATCAGTCATAAATCAACAAAATGTGTGTTCAACATGTAGTGCTCATAGCAACAGGCCCTCTGCACTCTAGGAGAAGCAGCAGATTTGAAAAATACGGACACGGGATTCTTGTGCCATTTCCACGTTCGAAAGCCCAGTCTGAATAGAGCCTGCCAGATGCGAATGAATCGTGCGTAGTCACTTTCCCGTCGCAGTAGCTCACTTGTATGAGACTCGAATAGTAGCTGTTTGACA
The DNA here is from genome assembly GCA_950096795.1 of Macrostomum cliftonense. Classification (NCBI taxonomy): domain Eukaryota; kingdom Metazoa; phylum Platyhelminthes; family Macrostomidae; genus Macrostomum; species Macrostomum cliftonense. The sequence goes on along the minus strand of CATNEM010000110.1, from coordinate 147,000 downwards.
TTAGTCAGACAACCTTCGCTCAAAGCCTTCTCAAAACTGACCCACTCCCAGTGCTCGATGTCGATTTTTAGAATATCAATCTTCTTGTCCTTGTAGCCCAGCTCCGCAAATAGGGTGCACAACGTTCGCATTTTCCAACCATTGCTCTCCACCTTGTTCTCAGACGAGAGGCCTGTTCGATAAAACCAGGATGTCTTCTTGCGTTGATGATCATTGACATTAGTCATGCTTGGATCGAACATGTACACGTTGCAGTGGTAGTTGTCGGCCAGCACGTCGTCGTAAGTCCAGATGTTATTGATGCCAAATGAGAAAGCGATGCACGGCTTGCTATTCAGTATGTTAAATGCTCCGGTGAAGCATACGTCCCAGCCTCCGTCGCCTGCGTCACCAATGCGGATGCTGTATGGGCAGCGCAGATGCTGTTGTTCGATAATTTCAAAATACTTGACCTCCAGTTGCGCTGTGTTGAGTGACGTCAGACTAGTTTTAAGGAGCATTTCAGCTTGGTTGAAGTTGTTTGTTTTGCTGATTCGCAATATTTTAGAGAGAGGCGAGGAGACCACAGAATCTGGCGGGTTTCGAGCTGGTCTGTCGCCGGTCAAAAAGTTAATGTTAATATAGTACAGCTCGTGACAGCAGGTGCGATCGATGCCTCCGTTTAAAACGCTTTTGTAGTTGCCGTACGTGTTCCAGTTGTGATGCCACTGACGGAACCCGAGATCATAAAGTGCTTTGAGCACAGAAAAGTAGTACCGGAAGTCCTTCTTTGTCTCACTTTTTTCTATGTGCGTCTCAAGCAGCAATTGTTTCACATTTTTTAATGAACCATCTCGGACAGCAGTGCCTAATGCTGGCCATTCAGAAAATTCCACGTCCATCTTTAGAATGTCAATAATGTGGTTCTCAGCTTCGAAACGTTTTAAAAATCCCAGATAGCTATCCACAGACCATGAATTAACAGTGCCATTTGCAGCGTGCACTCCCTCGTTTACAAAGGCGACTCTTTCGCTGTGCATGTGGCTATCCTTAGACATGCTTGGATCGAAAGTAAATATCTGGCACTTATAAGTGGCTGCAACCTCATCGTCAAACTCCCAGATGTTGTTTACCCCGAATGAGAAGCTGAAGCATGGCTGCTGCGGCGTGAACGGCCCCACAAGGCACAAGTCCCAGCCGCCGTCTACCTTGCGGCCAAATCTTCGCGCGGTTGAGCAGTCAGCGGTCGTCTCCAGCACCACATTTTCATAAAGATTTTCCATCTCAGATACTTGCATATTTTCTAGTTCGGAGCTGGATAAATTGTAACGAGTGCTTGTGACGGAAATGCGACCATTGTTGAAGCGATAAATTTTCGAATCTGTCCGCGTGGGTGAAGATTTTATTACCTGCTGCGTTTCAGCTTTCGGAAATGGATCTGGTTCGCCGCCAACTTTGACTTTTAAGATGGCGTCAGCTGCCGGCTTGTTGCTCCCGCCTGCCTGGGCGCTGATGTAGCCTCTGATTGCCGAGTGCAGGTTTTCGTGATAGCCACTCCGAATGGTAATGATTAGTAGTAATGCTGCGATGAAAATAGCTAGAGAGCAAAACGCACCTCGCTTTGTAATGATATTTGAGACTGGCATGGCTGGTGCAATGTGTAGTGCGCGCTGACGGTGGTGAAATTATGGTGCTTCGTAGTTTATATTTCTGGTCTTGTCTTGGATCTTAGTATAGAGTCTTTGCTTCGGGTCTTATCTTGCTTAGCTATATTAGCTGTGCATACACGATAAGACGGCCATTGCAATTGGCAAACGAATGTGTGGTCGGAAAGACGCTTTGGAGAATAGCAGATTGGGGCCAACCAATAGATTACAATAAAGTTTGCAAGTTTTCAAATACTTCGGTAGAAGAATACCTAAAGGTTAAGGGTCTTTTTCCAGCTATAGCTCGTATTCATTTGCTCACAGCGACCAATCAAAATCATTTACAGCAGCTTGTATGCTTTAATAGTTTTGTTTACTTGAAATTTCTTTTTTACTTAGGATAGAATCACAGGACCAACTAATGTAATAGAAGCTCACCAAATTTTAAAATGAATGCCAGTTAAGCCTCAATGATTGCGCCTAATATAAAGCAGTTCTGAATAGGGTTCGAAACAATATAATCGTAGTGCATGTACTGCTAACACTCTGCATATATTGATGCGTACGTGCCTACGAGTGCATTGTTTAACGCGGAATCGTTGAGAAAACGTCAAGATTGCGTCTTATCTGGTTGGAATGCGCTCTTATAGTTAATCAGTCTTTGTGTAACTGAAGTGAGCCAAGTCTTAGATGCCACTACTAAGAAGTCTTCTGTGTGTGACTCTGTAAACTTTGAAACTTTATTTGTCACTAGTACGAGGGGCATGCTGAAAGTTTTTAGTTACGCCTAGAAAAATGAAAATAACGCATTAAGAGTTCACGTTCACGTCCTCGAAGTCCGTCCTGCCCCTTCGAAACTCACGAAACCAATAACTGACGGTGGCTTCCGATGGGCTATCATCGCCAAAAAGCTGCCTCAAAGAGTTGTGGCACTGTTTATACGTTAGACCGTTTTTGAAGTCGTAAAACATCATAGGTCGGAAAGCTGTCTTGGAGACGCTCATGGCTGAAAATGGCACGAATGGTTTTATTTGGCAACTTAAACCAATTTTAGGTAATATAAATTACATTACAGTTGTTGTGTGGACCCCTGGTGAAATAGTTTTCCATTTGCTTCTGGGGCCCTGTCATGCAGTCATCAAAGACAATAAAGTGCCTCCTTCCCTTTTCCAGTTTATCAGGCTGGGGGACAAGTTTATTTTTAGGATCAATTTGCGGGTCTCCATATGTGTACACTTTAATGTCGTGCCACTTTTCATTATCTGGGATATGGCTACAATTTCTGGATCACTTGGCAGCTTGGATTGGTTGTTAAAGCATTGAATGATATGCTCCTTTTTAAGTTTGTTATCTAGACCTGCAATTAATATATTATACTCATATTGATGCAGAGTGGGTGAGTAGATGTGCAGTGTGTCATAGTCAAGAAATCCTGGTCTCAGAAGCATGTTAAAAATTCTGAATGTCTTCTCTGAGCCAGATTCTCCAACAACAATACATCAGAAGGCCGGTGGAATTTATTTAACGTGTTTTGAAACTGGCTCTCTTGAATCTCATCAACAGCTTCCTTAACTGTTTCAATGGATTTCTTTGCCTCGGTGTATCCCGGTTTGTGAAACTCAGTGGCGGCTTGGATAAACTCATTGTAGGACTGCTGCTCTTTGTTAATTAACACGGTGACTCGTTTTTCAGCTACTGCGAGCTTCTCTAAGTCAGAGATTTAATGATAATTTTTCGCTTCACTTGTTATTTTTATTTTTTAACTAAAAAATGAACGATCCACTGACGCCAGTTTTCTATACAATCAACAAGCCAATCTTGAGTGATGACAGCACAATCAAAGCGACTCAAGTAGGAGTCCCTAGTCATGAAAATCAGAATGAACCTAATTTGGGCCCTGGTCAAACGCTAACATTCACTTATACTGGGTGTTCATCTCTGGTCAGCGTGCACAGTCTAGGGCACAGAACTTAAGTTCTGTGGTCTAAGGAGCGGGTTTTACATGACATTCCAATACAAGACTAAAGGCGGTACAAATGCTGCTGGTGCTGGTACTGACAAGCATGACGCTGATGTCCCGCTAATCAGCAACTTTATGGCATACATTTTTAAGGATGGCCATTAACTGAACTTGAATGTCATTGCTTTGAACTAAATTACCATAGACATTTTGACCAATGCCATATATAATGGAGATTTTGGAACAAACAAAATTAATAGATTTTACAGTGAGCTGGTTTGACTTGGCCGTTAAGGAGAACAACGGAATCGCCATTACGGCATTGCAGTACAAGACTCTTTTCCCCATTTTCGGTGCAGACGTGTCGGCCAGGCAAATGCCTACTGACAACAGTCCGGTGAACATGGTGACCAATATCGACAGAAGTGCGGTTGACCTTTTTATCATCTATGCATTTGAGAGGAAAATTAAGCTGAACATGATTAATAATTCTTCGAGTAAGGTTTAAAATATTTTTTTTGTAAAAAATAGAAGCGATTGCTGAAAGACTAAACAGTATCGTGTCGCATTTGAAGGAAAGTATCCCATTTACAATAACTGGTCGAATTATAGATTTGAGTTGAACTTTTATTGAAAAACTTGAATAACCCATTCGCCTGGACCCAGAGGCAAACTACCAAGTATATCTTAATGACTTTACTGGGCGGTCAAATTATGTCCCCAATGTGACAGAAAAGAACAATGATGTAACTGCGGTCTGGGCGTGGTCGAGGGTACGGAATTTTTCCGAATTCCGCGCACTTCGCCCAGACGCAGCTGCTAGGGCGTCGAGGTGGGATTGGGATTCTTTCTCTCCCGGCCTCCCCTCTAGCCACGTCTGCTCCCGCCTGCCCTGTCTCCGTCACCTCCCGGCCCTGGGATGCGCCTGCTGGAGATCTTCTCTCCCTCTCTTCTCCTTCTTCTCACCCTCTTTTCCCCCGCTTTACCCTCTTTTGCTTCTGCGCGCGCTCTCTATTTACAGTACGATGCGTCTATATGCCCATAATAATCTACTCAAAACCCTCTATTTCTCCCCCTAATTTATATTACTAACAGTATTTTCTGTGCATTTTAATATCTTATTTAGTGATCCCCAACCCTCCAGCTTGCGCAATTCTCTGCTGTTCTCATGCGCTGGCGGCCATTTTTGCTGCTCTCATATTTCAGCATCATCAGCTGAAAAAAACAAACAAATATTTTTTGTGCAATATTTCCAAATCTGTTGCTGGTGGACAGATGATTGTTAAGAAACCTAGTCCAGTAAAGAAATTAACGAAATATTACTACAGGTTGAGACAGAGGATGGAGAAGCCGTTGATTTTAACGGTGAAGAGTTTGAAATGACCTGCCGCTTTTGGCCGCCGCAGCAGTTAAGCGCGCCTCGAGGCCCGGCATCCTGCACAGCCTGAACGATGAGCCGATTGCTTCCACTGCCTTGCTTCCTGCTGCCGCATCTTCGATGGTTGTTGCAAGCGTGAGGCACGATCCAGAGTCAGCGTGGTCGCTTCCTCCGTCAAAAGAAGCTCGCATATCCGAGTGCTGCTTGTGCTCTGATTCGAGCTAATCTCGAATCATTTTATCCACCAGAACTCTGTAGTTGCATGTGGCTGACAACGGCTGACCGGCGGCAACGGTGGCTGCGTCTTTTCAAGGTAGCTGATGTCGCTCCCAGGGAGGGAGATAGGAGACACAGCGACAACTCTCTAAGTAGCCTCGGTCCAATCGTTCCAACAAGTCCACGGCCTCGGGGGCGAGTGGTTCGGCGGTCCAGCGCGTCTGCCATGTGTGCCACTAATCCAGGTGCGACCCAGCTTGTATGTTGGTTATTTTTCCTAGCGCAATTTTGTGTGCAGGGTCACATTAATTTGGGTCCTTGTGCACGAATTAGTTGGGCTATGGGCCAGTAGTGCAATTTACACCTATGAGGGCAATCCCCAAAGGCATGTCGACCCACAGCCCAGCACAGACCCGAATGTGCAGACGAAACTGATGGAGGGCCACCTGGGCCCACGCCAAGCGTAAGTTTCGCCAAATTTCGGGACCTCACCGGAACTATTCCAAGTCCATCTTGATGAGTTCCAATGGCGCCGGCGCTTTCCACGGCCACATTATGGGCGGTAGCTGCGCTGCCTAGTTAATCAGTACCCTCAATAAGTCAAGTTAAGCCCCGTGACTCCGTTTCAGCAGACTGCAACTTTGTTTCTTTGTTTTTTATCGTTAATAAAAACGATGTGTTTTGAACTCGTTACAAGTTCAAAACACGCGGCAAAATAATTTAACGAACGAAAAGGAACGTGTTCGTGCGTACATGTCATGCCTTGCTTGTCTTACTTATTGCTTATCCTTGCTTATCGAGAATTAAAGTTTTTTATGCATGTTTGTTAAATTCTCAATATGTTATTATTTTTGTTGTTGATTATCATTTCTATCATATTAATACTAACAGTATCATTCTTATTTCTATGTAGTATGTAACTAAGAAATTTTTGATAGGGCACTAGTCTATTTTTTTGTATGTAAGACACTATAGGGCCTATTTTAAAACACCAAAAAGCATTGTACCTCAAGAATCAAGATGCTATTATGCTGTACATAGTAATCGAGCCTAATCCTAAGCATACATGCGCAACCTCCTGAATCTTACCCGGCCAGTGCGACGTTGTTTAATGTAAGTGCGACATTGTTTGTGACAAAAAGTGCGACGCTGTTCAGTGTAAGTGCAACATAGCTCGTCAGTGGAAAAATTTGCAAAAATTGGGCAAAAATTTGGAAGGACCAAAAAAAGGTCCCGCGAACCATTTTTGTCTGAATCTTCCCAATTCTTCTCCATTTTGCAACTTACCCCCTCGTTTTTCACCAATTTTGTGACATACATTGGCGATTTTGCGACGTCCCTTGCTTGGCAGGCCTGTCACCCAGCCGATTCGGCCGGGTTGGCTGGGTGTTGCACATGTATGATCCTAAGTATAGTTATTTGGAAAGTAGCTAATTTAAAATCTAATAACAAGGGCTCTAAGAAATATATTGGCAAAAAAACTTTTTTGATCAATTTGAGTTAAAGCCTAACTAAATACTAAAATGCTAAATGCCAAATTTTCCAAGTGTCTACTTCTAAGTAATTGACTTAATTCATATGCCTATTTTATTTTAGGATTGAAGGAGTTGAGGGAGTTGTATCCTAATGGCTAGACACCTTTCTTATGACCAGAAGGTCATTGGTTCAAGTCCTGGCCCCTAGGAGACAATTTGTGCCCTTGAGCAAGGCACTTAATCCAGCATTGCTTCAGTCCACCCAGCTGTGATTGGGGACCAGCATATGCTGGGTAATAACTGATCCTGAAGCAGGCCTATCTTACCCTGTCACTGTGTGGCTTTGTGAGTGAAGATTCACTGTTTGCCAGGCAGGTTCAAAATAAAAAAATGGAGCTAGCAGTGGGGTGCCTACCATGCCCAAGAGTGTTTTAGGTGCAATGGGTATGCATCTTTACCTTCATCAGTACCTGCAGTCCTGCACTATAGGTTTACCTGTCAGCATCTGTTATTATTAATTATTACTTTAGGATAATATTCATCTCATCAATAAAAAATTCTTTTTTAAGTTTCAATTTCTATATTCTAGTATTTTATTCTCTATGATATGCTTTGCAGTGAAACAATCCATGATTAGTCTAAAGCTACTAATAAAACATTAATAAGGTTTGCCTTATTTTCCTAACTAATAACTTCAGGATAGCTTCTATATAGAGCAAGTAGGTTTGCATTGCTTGAAAGGATAGCTAAGATTTTAATAATTTTCTCAGGGTCACCAGGATTATGGATCTAGAGGCTATGGGACATGGCATGGCCGACATTATACCCATTACTAGCCAGACATCTAAACAAATGGCATGCAGGTACCTTGCAAAATTTTGGGACCAATCTCTGCAAGTGAGCAACTATGCTGTGACATTGGTATTGGCACTGCAAACTAAAGAAGAAGAATTTAAAAGTGACCAGGCTAGACACATAGGACCAAGCGATTCTGGGGCCAGTGAGCTGGATGTCAATATAGTGTCAAATATGCAAATCACCAGCATTATTCAGGAAAATCTGGCAATTTTGAAGTTTAGCTTTAACAAATGCATCTTCTCCAAATGCAAATTTGTTTGATAAATAAGACAGCTATTGATGTGAAGCTTAATATTACTTGATGGGACTTTACCATATTTAACTCAAAATAAATTATTGCTTTGTCTATATGGTTTGCCCTTTAAATTAAAATTGCCATTTGTCTGACAGTTATTGACTAGCCATTAATCAGAGGACATTAATGTGAAATAACATTTCAATCAGTTACATTTGGCAGTTGCTACCTAGAAACTGCAGCCTAATACTAGTACTTATTTAGATTATTTCTTAGCTACTACTAATCTAAAGTAGTGCACTTAGCTATTTAATGTAATATTCAGTGCAACATTTGCCTATTTCAGTATATATTTAGCCTGACTACTAATTATTGAATGCAATAAAAAATTCCTTACTTTATAATGCTTTTACTTAATAAGTAAAACTTGCAATTACTTTATAAGTCTTTTTTCCAAATCTTAATTCTATATATCCTTATTACAAAATCTATTGTAATTTACATAATGATCATAATTAGATAATTCTAAAAGCATATTTCACAGTAGCTCCTTTGCTAAAATAGGTGTTTAATTAATTTTACAATTATATTTGTTCAATTTAATTGGTTATTATTTACAAAAAATTGTTGTAAAGTACACATGTTTTTAAACTATTTTGATTGGATTGGATACTGCTGTAGGCCTATTTTATTCTAGTATCATATTCTAGTTTATAATTAATCTAATATAAAAATAGAATCCATGATTATTACATGAAGTCTTGTCAGATGAGAATTTACAATAATGATTTAAGAAGATTTACAATAATGAATCATTTACAAAATATATGTTGCAGCTAAATTTGCTTTGCTTATAAAAAGCAACATGAGCGACGAATTCATTGGCGCCCAGCTGCAACTTGACTGCGGCCCACTCTTAGGCACATTCACTGGCATTGTTGTTGATGTTAGCAACGAGAAGGTGACACTGCGCGATGCCAGTCGCAATGGTGTGCCAAGCGACACCGCCACTGTGACGCTGCACAGGTCGTCCATTGTTAGCATTGTTATGCTGCAGTCCAAGGACGCCTTGTCTAATTCTTCCGCGGCTGCAACAGTTGCAACAGAGACTAAGCAGCCAAAAAAGCAGCAGCAACCGCCTTTAGCATCGACAGCGGCGTCGGCTGCTATTGCTAAACAGCAACGAACAGCCGAGAAGCTGATGAGCATACCTAATGCTACGCCTGCTTATATCTGCTCAAGTCCGCCCGTTATGGCTCCGTCATATTTCTCCTCTAGCAACAAGAAGAAACAGCAACAGCAACAGTCTAAGGACCCGATGCAGAAGGGCGCAACTCCAACTAGAAAGACACCGATTGGAGAGCAGCAATATCGAAATGTAGGATTCTTAATGGAAATTTCTTAGGAATCTCGTTAGTATTTACAACAGTGTTCTTCGAGGTTTCTATGTTTTTTTAGCCCCAAAATAAAACCCATTCGAACACCTTCGACATAGGCTCGTACTTCGAATTCATTCCAACCGAACCCGAACAGCCTGCCCCCCTGAACCCCGACCTGAACAGCCTGCCCCCTGAACCCCGACCTGAACAGCCTGCCCCCTGAACCCCGACCTGAACAGCCTGCCCCCTGAACCCCGACCTGAACAGCCTGCCCCCTGAACCCCGACCTGAACAGCCTGCCCCCTGAACCCCAACTCGAACAGCCTGCCCCCTGAACCCCAACTCGAACAGCCTGCCCCCTGAACCCCAACTCGAACAGCCTGCCCCCTGAACCCCGAACTGAACAGCCTGCCCCCTGAACCCCGACCTAAACAGCCTGCCTCCCTGAACCCCGACCTGAACAGCCTGCTCCCTGAACCCCGACCTGAACAGCCTGCCCCCTGAACCCCGACCTGAACAGCCTGCTCCCTGAACCCCGACCTGAACAGCCTGCTCCCTGAACCCCAGGAGAAATTTTTAAACATAAGGAGCAGCTGTTGGTTCAATTTATAGTTACCTAAATCTAGCAGAGGAGTTGTAGCCTAGTGGCTAGAGCGCCTGCCTTATGCCTTAAGGTCGTGGGTTCGAGTCCCGGCCCTAGGAGGCAATTTATGCCCTTGAGCAAGGCACTTAATCCCGCATTGCTTCAGTCCACCCAGCTGAGATCGGGTACCAGTTTGAGCTGGGTAAATTTAGCATGGGTGTTGCAGTCCCCCCAGCCTGTCAGGACTGAACAGCTGTACACAGCCCTCGGATGCGCCGCGCAACTAGCTGCGGCTGTGCCGTGGGCTGTACATCTGGTCGAAAGTTCGGGTGTCTAAATTTATTTATTAATTATTATTAAATCTGGCAACAGGTCTCGTCGGCAGATTTCACTAACAGCGTAGGCGTCAGCAATAATGGCAATAGCGCTTTCGTGCCCTACCGCGGCAATAAGCCAGGCCAGCAGCAGCAGCAGCAGCAGGCGAGGCACAACGCGTTCAGCATGTCAGCCGGCGACATGATGGACGACTTCGATTTCGAAGGCAATCTGGCGCTATTCGATAAGCAGGCCTTCTACGCCATGGTTGACAGTGGCCAGACACCGGAGCCAGACTTGGTGCGCACTGCCCAGCCCGCCCAGCAGCAGCAGCAGCCGGAGCCAAAACTTCGGCCGGATCAGAGTGTGCTGCTGCCTGATGGTCCCGCGCCGGCTGCTCCCGCCATTCAGGTTAGCCGCTGCAGTATCAGCCAGACAGGCATCATAGCCTTGAAAAAATTGTTATTTCCTCACATTAAAACTCAGCCGCCAACCCCCACACCACTCTAGGTGCCCTGCAAAGTTGACTGCCAATTTGTCACTGACGTCGGCTTGCGCGTGCCATCGGTGACCGAAGAGCTGCGCGTTGCCGTGCTGTCCGCCGCTGACAAAGCCGGCTTAACGCCCACCCGGCTGGCCGAAGCGTTTGGTCGGAGCGCCGCTGAGTTTCTGGTGAGAATCAGATTTTTGTGTCTTTAATTATCTCCATTTAAAAGTCGGATATCTCCATTCCAAAATCGGATATCTCCATTTCAAAGGCGGATATCTCCATTTCAAAGGCGGATATCTCCATTTAAAAGTCGGATATCTCCATTCCAAAATCGGATATCTCCATTTCAAAGGCGGATATCTCCATTTCAAAGGCGGATATCTCCATTTCAAAGGCGGATATCTCCATTTAAAAGTCGGATATCTCCATTTCAAAGGCGGATATCTCCATTTCAAAGGCGGATATCTCCATTTAAAAGTCGGATATCTCCATTCCAAAATCGGATATCTCCATTCCAAAGACGGATATCTCCATTCCAAAGACGGATATCTCCATTCCAAAATCGGATATCTCCATTCCAAAGACAGATATCTCCATTTCAAAGACGGATGTCTCCATTTCAAAGACGGATATCTCCATTTCAAAGACGGATGTCTCCATTTCAAAGGCGGATATCTCCATTTAAAAGTCGGATATCTCCATTCCAAAATCGGATATCTCCATTTCAAAGGCGGATATCTCCATTTCAAAGGCGGATATCTCCATTTCAAAGGCGGATATCTCCATTTAAAAGTCGGATATCTCCATTTCAAAGGCGGATATCTCCATTTCAAAGGCGGATATCTCCATTTAAAAGTCGGATATCTCCATTCCAAAATCGGATATCTCCATTCCAAAGACGGATATCTCCATTCCAAAGACGGATATCTCCATTCCAAAATCGGATATCTCCATTCCAAAGACAGATATCTCCATTTCAAAGACGGATGTCTCCATTTCAAAGACGGATATCTCCATTTCAAAGACGGATGTCTCCATTTCAAAGGCGGATATCTCCATTTCAAAGACAGATATCTCCATTTCAAAGACGGATGTCTCCATTTCAAAGACGGATATCTCCATTCCAAAGACGGATATCTCCATTCCAAAGACGCATGTCTCCATTCCAAAGACGCATGTCTCCATTCCAAAGACGAATGTCTCCATTCCAAAGACGGATATCTTTATTTCAAAGACGGATATCTCCATTCCAAAGACTGATTTTCCCTTTCTTTGGAGCACCCCGTATCTCTACAAAACTGCACCCTCTGACGTCATCAAGCCCCGCTCCTTCCCCCGCCCAGGTGCAGCAGATGGGCGGCGCCAGTCGCCTGCAGCCCGGCAACCAGCACCAGCTGCCTCAAGTAGCCGTACTGGTCGGTCCCGGGCGTCGCGGCCTGATGGGCCTCACCATGGCCCGTCATCTAGCCAACAAAGAAGTTAAAGTACACGTGTACTGCAGCGAACGCGAACTATCAAATTCAATTGAACTGGCCCAAGAGTTGCGGCTATTCCGCACCACCGGCTGTCCAGTAGTGCACTCGTGCCGCGAACTGCCCTGGCTGCTGGACTATATTGTCCTGGCGACTAGCGAGCCGGACCAGCCCGAGCACACACTGGCGCTCTGGTGCCGGTCCAATCGGGCCCCTGTTGTTGGCGTCTGTCCGCAGCAGAGAAATCCAGCCAGACTGGAGTGCAAAATCAATCTGCAGTATTGCCTGCCAGTGCAAGTGGATCCCGGATACGGGTCAACTTATCTAGTTGACGCCGGCATTACTAAACACGTCTACCGACAGGTTGGCATCATCTATGCCAGCCCGTTTGGCCATCGGTCCGTGATGCAGTTGCACCCTGCCGCGTGATTCTGATGTTAACTGCGTGGTTTTTTTTGTTCATGCTGACCGGTTTTTTTCTTTTTTTATCTTTGTACTCGTAACAAACGTCAGAATTCTAATCTCAAGCCTAATTACCCCCGTGACAAGCCTAATTACCCCTGTGACAAACCCAATTACCCCTGTGACAAGCCTAATTACCCCTGTGACAAACCTAATTACCCCCGTGACAAGCCTAATTACCCCTGTGACAAACCCAATTACCCCTGTGACAAACCTAATTACCCCTGTGACAAACCTAATTACCCCCGTGACAAACCTAATTATCCCTGTGACAAGCCTGGAAATCCCAAATAAAAAATCAAGGAATTCGCACTAGGTACAATGAATGTAGCAACACCTGTCTATCCGTTTTGTCCCTATGTTAAATCTGGAATTGACTTTTCGATTTGCTTGTGCATAAGTTTTTGCTTAGATTTTTGCGCATTTTTAAGGTATTTTCACACAAATAGAAAACAACCGTTTTAACTTGTGTAGTTATTCAGTAGCTCGTAAGTATGCTGTTATATTCTTATACTTGATTTTTCATGCCATTTCCTTGTAACAAGTACTTGAACTGTTTCCTAAAAAGTTTAGCGAATTTTAGTTAATTTTGACTAGATTTTAGTCGTAACAAAGACCAGAGAATATATTTTTAGTACGTTATCAAAAACCAACCAATCAAAAAGACAGAAATAGTTAAGCAGAGACAATATGATATAAATCTAAAAATTTGGCATTGCTATTGTGTTATCTGTAAACAAAGACCTAAATATCGTGTATGTGGAAAGGAATATATTTAAGTCTTTGTTCTAGTTATTTTAATCTGTGTTACGTAAGTAGCTACTCCTTATTACGTATATTGTAATCTTTTATTTTGCTTGAATATGCAGCTTTTTTGCTGTTAAAATAAAGCACAGTTAAATGTAAGAATTACGTGTATAGCTTGTTTTAACACATCGTTTCTTTGTGGTGAGTTCAGTTAAGCTGTATTTATAAAAACTCTTGAAATTTTAATCAGCTATGGGTGAGCAGCTTGTTTTGATAGTAAAGTATCATTTAGTCTATTTTTTAGTGCGTTTTATTGCGTCCATGGCGAATCGCTATTTATTTAACTAATTTATTTAAACTGTGCGTTAATTCATCAAATCTAATTCCTAAACGACTCACCTTGCGTTTGCATTTTATTTCACTTTATTGAGTTCTTCGATATCCTCAGTTGGGAAGCCTCTATCCTCCCAGATCCTCAGTTGGGAAGCCTCCATCCTCCCAGATCCTCAGTTGGGAAGCCGCCATCCTCCCAGATCCTCGGTTGAGAAGTTTCCATCCTCACAGATCCTCAGTTGGGAAGCCTTCATCCTCCCAGATCCTCATCTGGGAAGACTCCATCCTCCCAGATCCTCAGTTGGGAAGCCACCATCCTCTAAGATCCTTAGTTTGGATGCCGCCATCTTAGATCCTCAGTTTGGGAAGCCAGCATCCTCCCAGATCCTCAGTTAGGAAGTCACCATCCTCTAAGATCCTCAGTTGGGAAGCCTCCATCCTCCCAGATCCTCAGTTGGGAAGCCGCCATCCTCGCAGATCCTTAGTTGGGAAGCCTCCATCCTCCCAGATCCTCAGTTTGGGAAGCCGCCATCCTCCCAGATCCTCCGTTGGGAAGTCACCATCCTCTAAGATCCTCAGTTTGGAAGCCAGCATCCTCTAAGATCCTCAGTTTGGAAGCCAGCATCCTCCCAGATCCTCAGTTGGTGAGCCTCCATCCTCTAAGATCCTCAGTTGGGAAGCCTCCATCCTCCCAGATCCTCAGTTGAGAAGCCGCCATCCTCGCAGATCCTTAGTTGGGAAGCCTCCATCCTCCCAGATCCTCAGTTTGGGAAGCCGCCATCCTCCCAGATCCTCCGTTGGGAAGTCACCATCCTCTAAGATCCTCAGTTTGGAAGCCAGCATCCTCTAAGATCCTCAGTTTGGAAGCCTCCATCCTCCCAGATCCTCAGTTGGGAAGCCTTCATCCTCCCAGATCCTCATCTGGGAAGACTCCATCCTCCCAGATCCTCAGTTGGGAAGCCTCCATCCTCCCAGATCCTCATCTGGGAAGACTCCATCCTCCCAGATCCTCAGTTGGGAAGCCTCCATCCTCACAGATCCTCAGTTGGGAAGCCTTCATCCTCCCAGATCCTCATCTGGGAAGACTCCATCCTCCCAGATCCTCAGTTGGGAAGCCTCCATCCTCCCAGATCCTCAGTTGGGAAGCCTCCATCCTCACAGATCCTCAGTTGGGAAGACTCCATCCTCCCAGATCCTCAGTTGGGAAGACTCCATCCTCTAAGATCCTCAGTTGGGAAGCCTCCATCCTCCCAGATCCTCAGTTGGGAAGCCTCCATCCTCCCAGATCCTCAGTTGGGAAGACTCCATCCTCCCAGATCCTCATCTGGGAAGACTCCATCCTCCCAGATCCTCAGTTGGGAAGCCTCCATCCTCCCAGATCCTCAGTTGGGAAGCCTCCATCCTTCCAGATCCTCAGTTGGGAAGCCTCCATCCTCTCAGATCCTCAGTTGGAAGACTCCATCCTCGTAGATCCTCAGTTGGGAAGCCTTCATTCTCCCAGATCCTCATCTGGGAAGCCTCCATCCTCCCAGATCCTCAGTTGGGAAGCCTCCATCCTCCCAGATCCTCAGTTGGGAAGCCTCCATCCTCCCAGATCCTCAGTTGGGAAGCCTCTATCCTCCCAGATCCTCAGTTGGGAAGCCTCCATCCTCCCAGATCCTCATCTGGGAAGGCTCCATCCTCCCAGATTCTCAGTTGGGAGGCCGCCTTCCTCCCTGATCATCTGACAAGTCTAAAATGAGATTTTTTGCAACGGGTTGGAGGCTTAATGAATGTTCCCCCTCGTTTGTATAATTGCAGCGCCAATAGCCGCTAAGCTGTCCTCAATCGCCTTGCACATGCATCATCATCAGCACCAGCAGCAGCATCAACAGCAACGTCAAGCTCAACCGCAGGAAGAAGCCTCCGCCCCCATTCAACAAGTTGATCTCGTATTCGCGCCGCTAATTCGCGACATTTTCATTCACTACGCCAGCGATTCGCCCGGCACCACTGGGAAAATCCAGGAGCTTCGGCACAAACTAGAAACCGCCAGACAGCAGATTGAACAGGCCGAGGGCATCGACCTTGACCCGGCGACGCAGCGTCAATTATTGGACTGTTTGGCGCACAAGCACAAGGAGAAGAGCGACTTGTTAGCCCGGCTGCGCCAGGGGCATGAGTCTGCTCCTTGACTCGGCCTTTGCCGTTTCGTGTGCCGGTGTCGGTGCCAGTGCCGGTGTCGGTGCCAGTGTCGATGTCGGTGCCGGTGTCGGTTCCAGTGTCGGTGCCAGTGCCGATGTCGGTGCCAGTGCCGATGTCGGTGCCAGTGCCCGTGTCGGTGCCAGTGCCGATGTCGGTGCCAGTGCCGATGTCGGTGCCAGTGCCGATGTCGGTGCCAGTGCCGATGTCGGTGCCAGTGCCGATGTCGGTGCCAGTGCCCGTGTCGGTGCCAGTGCCGATGTCGGTGCCAGTGTCAGTAACACGGGTACCAGAGACGCCCTTGTCGACTGCGACGAATTCGTGTCGCAGCTGTACCGTCTCTACCGGGTCACGTGCTCAGACGGTCGCCAGTTGACCGGCTGGCTGTACACGGTGGATCCGGTCAGCCTGACCCGGGTGCTGGTTGACCTGGACAACAGGCTGGTGCACTTCCTGCTAGCCGGCAGCGTTGTCGACGCCAGCCAGGCGCCGGACTCGCAGCCGGCCAGTCTGCAGCAACGAATCGACATCGACAGATTGGCCGCCGCTGCTGCCGACAAGGACGACAGCAACGACAACGACTCGGCTTTGTCGATGACTGAGCGTCGCGATCGGGTCCGAGCCTGGTTCGCTAATCACCGCGTCGACCTGACCGTTGGCGGCGACGATTCGCTCAGCCTCATGCTGGGCGACAGTCTGACCATGCGGCCGCCTTACCTGGCCCGCACCTGCTACTGCAATAACGAGATTGTGCTGGCCAGGTGCACCGCCCTGCTAGAATCGTTGCCGCCTTAAGCCTTGGTTGCTATGGAAACGGCCAGCTAACGTACTAAACTAGCAAGGCATTTTTTGTGAATTATTGCTTACCTTATTAATAGCTGTTCTTGGCAGTGCTTAGTTTAACCATTATCTTGACTTGTTACTTATAGTAGAATAATTCGCTAATGTGCTGTAAATTCTGTGTTTAATTTGTTTAAATAAAAATTAAACAACTCCACCTTTGAAAATTGATCATTTACTGATAATTTTGCGAAAAAGAATTACTGTTTCGGTTTTTTATCATTCAGCAGTAAGCTTATGTAGCTTATTACGTAACCCCATGATGACGTCGAAAGCTCAACATAATAAACGTTACCTGCTTTCAAAAACGCCTGCCCTACCCGTCTTTCAAGATTAGCCTAACAAGCAAAGCAAAGAACCCAACAGCTGGTGTTTAGAAAAGTTGATTAGTTTAATGCAGAAGACACAACAGAACTCAAAAATAAAACAAGACCTGCTAACAAGGGCCAATCAGTTATCTTTATAAAGCAGAATGTCGCACGCAGGCTGTAGTCGCAATCGCTACATACGTATGTATTTATCATTATTGTTAAATAATAGCACTCTAGGCAGAGAAAAAACACAATTATCTAGGCAGCAAAGTGGCTTGGTTGCTGTTAGAAAAAAAGAGAGAAATAATTTTTCTGTGTGTTTGAAATATACCAGCTATAATAATGCAATACGGCGGGCTCGCAAGGCTTCTCAATTGTTGCTGTTTAATTTTGTACATGGGTAAGAATGTACAAATTAAGCATTATTGTCAGTCAACTAGAGGTTGGTAAAATTATAATCACTCAGAGGGATTTCAGGCGAAAACAAAAAAACGATTTAAGAAGGAAGAGAATCTATGAAATCCGTTAACAGCTCAAAACTGTACAATATAAATAATTGATTAAGGATTTCTTCCGTAAATTCATAACGCAACGATCAGTCTGATGACGGAAAAGCCAAAAAAATGATTGGCCAAATTACCAATACAGCAGTTCCTATATGCATAAAAAAATATCTGCAACACAGTTAGTAGCATATAATATATCTCTGGTAGAACTGGTTACTGTACGTGTCAAAATTAAGAGCAGTTTGTCTGAAAGACGCGCGTTTGTGTGTGTGTGTGTTTAGATAGCAAACAATAATAACAGAAAAAAAGAAACCAATTGTCAAGGCGTACGCAACGGGGTAAAATAGAAATTCACGGGCCTGTAACTTATTTTTAGACAGTGCGTCCCACGGTAAAGCCGTGGATAAGATAAGCTCCGCTGTCTGGTAGCTTAGAGCTTGTAACGAGAAATTTGTGTTTTTTTCAATTCAATTTGTTATCAATAATGGCATAGCAACTAATATAGCTAGAACTTCTGACTTCACTTGCCTACAGGAAACGGCTAATCGCAAATACCCATTTATAAGTTTTGACGAAGTTATGAAGCTTAAAAAAAGAAGCGTAGAACTATTGAACTGAACCTGTTGCAAAAACACCATTTAAAACCTAACTTTTGTGTGGCTCATGATTTTGAATTAACTATAATAAAAATAAAATTCGTTATTTCTTACAGTAAAAAAACGACTCAAAACACTAATTTTTAGACTTCGACTATTTATACAGCGATATTATACGATAATACTTTATTAGTAATTGTTTCTATTGTGCCCCACAACCAGGAAACTTGAGCTAATCAGAGCGCACATAACGGCTTCAGCTTAGACTGATTGTGTAACAATTAGCTCAAGTGGCCGAGCCGTTTGCGCCAAGCACCTCCGCCACCGCCAGCAGGTAAGCCAGCACGTGACTCAACCGGTCGGACGGACCAGTAGGCCGGAAGCCAGACAATCGGACAGCCTCCTCTTCCAGCCTGTCCACGTCTGCCGACTCAGCAATCAGCTTGTCTCTAGTGCGAATCATGTGCGCCCAAGTTTCTGTGGCGTGGTACAGGTGGAACAGGTGGCCCAGACATTGTTCGCGCTGTTCAGCGGCCAGATTGCCATTCTTCATGGCGGCGCTGTGATTGGCCAGCTCCTGTCTGGAGAACGGTGGAGAGAGAGGGAGGGAGTCGTTAATTACTGCAGGGCTGTGATTGGCCAGCTCTTGTCTGGAGGACAGAGAGGGAGGGAAGGAGTCAGTTAATTACTGCATGGCTGTGATTGGCCAGCTACTGTCTGGAGAACGGAGGAGAGAGAAGGGGAGGGAGTCAGTTAATTACTGCATGGCTGTGATTGGCCAGCTACTGTCTGGAGAACGGAGGAGAGAGAAGGGGAGGGAGTCAGTTAATTACTGCATGGCTGTGATTGGCCAGCTACTGTCTGGAGAACGGAGGAGGGAGAGGGAGGGAGTCAGTTAATTACTGCATGGCTGTGATTGGCCAGCTACTGTCTGGAGAACGGAGGAGGGAGATGGAGGGAGTCAGTTAATTACTGCAGGGCTGTGATTGGCCAGCTCCTGTCTGGAGGACGGTGGAAGTAAGGTGCATACTTGTAGATAAAAGAATGTGGAGAAGTGTGAAGAATCCAGCTATTAAAAAATATTAAATGCTGGCTAGCTTCAATTAAACAGAGACGATTTTCGCCAAATGAACGGCTTTCTCGTGTCCCTCAAACAAAAAATACTTGCTCCGTTACTACATGGGGTGAATTGGCAAATAAACACACTAAATAAATTACAATTAAAAAAAATTACACGGCACAGACTACGCGGCATAGGGACACGAGATATTTTATTTAAAAAAACCTGTACACGACTTTCGCATTCCATAGATAAGCTAGGCTGTGGCAACTAAACCAGGCTTTCTTTCTTTTCAGGTAAGAAAATTTCTCAAGTTAAAAGTAAATTCAAATGAACGGCTTAGCTAGCTAAAGAAACGATACACTTAGCCAGCCAAATCTAAAAATTGTCGCAGCCAATATCTAGCACGACAGCCTGCAGACTAAATTTGCAACAAGGAAGAGCCCAGTATTTTACACTGCAATAAACACTGTATACCAGGCTATTGCAGATGCTTTCTCTATAATAATAACTGTTATTTTAACCATAAATGCATATGAAACCTCACGCACACTAAGATTAGTTAGATAGCAGACCCCCCTTACAACAGTTAGCTAACCCGTGTAGGTAAAGCTGGAACGCAGAGAGGGTGATGGGGAGACATTGCAGCTTAAAGTGCAATCAGCATTGGCTAGCGGTTGTACTATTAGAAAGCTGCAGAACAAAAACACAGCAAGTTGAAAAATATGTTTATTTATGATAGAGAAAAAATGGAATGCCTGATGGAATGTCTGCGAAGGAATTTCAGATCATGCGGATCCGTGACAGTGGGAAGTCCTACCGCCTATTGGAATAGCAAAGCGAGACAACAATCACCTGTAGCAGTAGTACTGCCTGTACTCCACCACGGACAGCAGCATCAGCATGCTCAGCTCAGCCAAACTGTCCTCAGCTGTCGGCTTTCGCCCGTTGCTGCCGCCGCCAACCTGACTGGCGCCGTTGCGCATCAGCTGGCGCGCAAACTGGCGCACAAAGGTGGCGATCTCCCTGTAGGTCTGGCGGGTCGGCCCGGCCGCCGAGGCTGAAGCCAACTCGCCGGCCGCCACGCTCGCGCGTCTGCGCTCGTCCTCCGCCCAGCAGCCGGCCAGGAAAAGCACGCCGGCTCGAATGAAATGCCGTTTAGCCGCATGCGGGTCCGCCTCTTTGATGGCCTGTTCGGTGTGCCGCTTGTGCGACTTGGCCCGCTGAAGCAGCGTCTCCAGCGGGGCCGAGCGCCACTGCCGTTCCAGAGCGGCCGCCCTGCTGGCCTGGGCTCGGTCAGTAGCGATTGACAGCTGCTGCAGCTGCGCAGCCTCCGTGGCAGCCGCTGGCACGGGCGGTACAGCGGCGGTGGGCCTGCTAGCCAGTTGCAGCTGTTGCTGTTGTTGTTGCTGCTGCTGCTGCTGCTGCGGCTGCTGAGCCGCCTGCTGTTGCTGCAGCTGCTGCTGCGGCAGCTCCTCAGTTTGGACAGCGAGATCTCGACGTCGATGCTGCTGCCGCCGCTGATGATTCGAGTGCCGGCCGCTGCCAGCTGGCGGCAGCAGGGAGACCGGCAAGCGAAGCCTCAGACTGTCTGTGTGGGCTATGGAAGCCAAGGCCCATGGCGGCCGGGGTGGCGGCGGCGGCGGCGGCAACGGAGTCTCGGCGGCGCTGCGACGCTTTCCAAGAATCGAACCAGCGACTTCACTTCCGTTATTGCTGTCAAGCGGCTGCAGCGGCTCCCGGTCGGAGCCGCCCACCTCCTGCAGTATCTTCTTGAAGTAGGTCAGACACTTGCGCACCTCGTCTTCGTTAGCAGACCGAAACCTTGGCGGAGTCGGGGCCAGGCCCACCCAGGCGCTGATACTGCCGCTAACTGGATCTTCAGAGCCGCTGACTCCGTTGAAGCCGCGGCTGCTGCCGCTACCGCTACCGCTGCCGCCGCCGCCGCCGCCGCCACCGCCGCCGAACTCAAAGTCGGAGTCGCGCGATTCGTCACCGGCAGCGCCGCTAAAACCGTCGCTCTCCGAATCCCTGATTAGATAGGGAAGCCAATTTATTCTTTATGTTTGTTTCCTTTACCCAAAGCAACATCCGCAATTTTCAATTAAGTTACTTAAAACTAGAATACGAAGGCCAATTTGCCAGTTACAATTTCCAGGAACCGCGCACACCCGCCAATCTGGCTGTGGCCCCCTCCCTTCCGCAGCACCCCTAGTAGCACTAGCTCGCTAGCTAGCTACAAAAGCCCGGCTCCATGCCTCTAATTTGCTTCTGCTGCTTGTAGCGCGGCAGTGGCAGTAAAAACGTGCTTCGCTAGCTGCGTGGCAATAGAACACACACACACACACACACACACACACACACACACAAAGAGAGAGAAATAGGCTGCGGAGCGCTTAATGGCGGCCTCAGGAAATAAACAGGTCTTGATCGGCACACAAACACATCCAACGCTGGCGGGCACACAGGCAGAAATGAACAGATGAATCTTATAGAATCAGCACTGCACAAACTCTTAGAACCTACATACCTACCTACCTCCCCCCTCAACGTATGCACTAATTCTATTATATCTGAGAGTAAGAAAAGTTACAAAAACGAAAACTTCTATTATACCGTCCACCCAACGCTCATTGCCAGTCGAACTTGGGCAAGACTATAGTAGTCTGCTTAAGTTTCTATTTTTATCCATCATATTAAATGCAGTTTAAAAAACTCGAGTAGTAAAGCAGCTATTTACGAATGAAAATGCTCAGGTGGTCAGGCCACTTAACAGTAAGAGTCTGTGTGCTATAGGAGAACAACTTAGAATAAAAATTGCGTAAAACGTATCCCATCTTCTAGCAAAATCTTTTGCTTAATATGCAACATAAATTCGATACAATCACTAGCACTAAGGATGCCTAACCTTAGATACACTTCTCTAATGACTGAAGCACTTGGATTTAATGCCTAAAACAAAACTTACCCAACTAAATTGAAAATCTAAATCACTACCTGAATAATCATGATTGCTTTTAGCATTAAATAGCCTTCTATGCATTCAACTATAAATTCAATAACAATAAGCAAAAGAAATTAATTGTCTCACATGTTGCTAAACAATGGTGAATGCATTAGGTCAGCAGCCATGTCTAGCTTTGAACCAACTTAGGCTTTTGGCAGCCCCAGGACTGAGCAAAGCCTCTCCTGCTATAATTTATGGCAGGCAGTTTGAAGTTTTTATAGTAGATAGTTAAGCAAAATGCTGAAAATTATTAGGAGTAGAAAGTCACATTTTACAAATATAATCCAGTGACAGAATTAGAGCATAAAAAGCATATTTTGATAAAATAAAGCAATAAAGAACTTCAAAGCATACTTTTAATTTTAATAAAAACTCTTTAGTTTAAATATTTATTTTTTTTAATATATAAATTGTTTGAAATTTTCAAAATGGTAGAAGCTTTGTTAGTCAGTCTCACACTTAGATAGAAGATTAGAAACTTATTATTAATATTTATCTATAAATAATTGCAGCAAAAAAATGATTTACCTCATTACTTCATCAATATGTATATTTTTGGACCACTCTTGGAGTTATATATTACTTTTAAAGTATGGCCAAAACCAAAAATTAAGCTAATTAGACAAGCTTTTGCATTGGATACAATAACTTGCATATTCAGGGAGCTTTAACTTTCAAAATTGGTATTAGCAAATTCTGTTGAATGCTAGAAATAATACAAATATGTAAGATAGATGATAGTTGCAAAAAAATTATATTATAAAATGTCTAAAACAGATTTATGAAATTGGTAGAATTAATAAAATAATTTATCTAAAAATTACAGAATAAAAAAATGAAAATAACTGCGCATTTTATGCCCGAGGACTTTGGGTAAAGGGGCAAAAACATTTTAGTTAACTGCTTTAAAAATTATAGATATGTGGGCAACAGTGCCAGCCTTTATACTGATACAATTTGATAAAATATTATTGCAGGCATTAAACTTATGCTTAGAAATAAAAACCGTCTTTGGCAATAATATATATGCGCTATGCAGAAAACAAAAAACGAAAATTTGCTGATGCTTGCAAAACATGAGAAATCATTATCTACGGCAATTTTTAAATATTGCGACATGTCTAATAACTCGGATCTAAAATTCAGACGCTTAATAAAGTATTTACATACTAATTGTGAGCAGATTAATATTTTTTATTAGTTTCTTTTTTTGGAGAGCAATTTTTTGGCATAAAAATAAGTTTGAACTGTAAAAAGTGTTTTAATGGACTATAGAATGATAATTCAATTCGCACTAAATTCAAATGCTGGTCATAATACTGATTGCACAACATTTCGGGTAATTGAAGCAACATGTTCAAATCGTGACTTGAAACCGCTTCATTTTTTTATTTTTTAATTTAGGATCCCTAAAGAATTAATACTTTAACATGTCCGAATGATACAGCAATTTAAATGTACAAATAACTGCGGGGAAGTTATTATATGTGACACTCAAAAGAATTATATAAATTTACCGTGATTTTGCATAACTTCTGTCGCAATTTGTGCCTGACGGCCGCTTGCTGCTGCTTTACGTTGTACGCGACGGGAAGACTGCTTTTAGCATTCAGTTATTTCATAGGATTGTCTTGCAAATAGCCGTTATGTTACTTTTAGCTGTTACAGTTTCAATAGCACCACTCAATGTCGCTCTTTACAGCTTAAATTTTGCAATTGGATTTAATTTTAATATTTTACTAAAATTTATATGCTGACCGGCGATCTTCTTTCTCGACTATGCAGCAGCCTTTACTCTCGCCCTGTGAGGCTTACATCCGTGTGGTTTAACAAGCTCGCCATGTTTAAGCTGCTGTTGTCACTCTTACAAGCAAGATGAAAAAGCTATGGATTTAAGAGCTATCAGGACTAATTTTTCGATTATTTATTTATTTTTATAATTGATTGCCTCGAAGTTCGTATTACGTTATAATTAAAAAAGTTTTACCAGCTTTTTAGCAAGCAAGCTGAATCATTTTAAAGTGCAGTGCCAACTATCTAGTGGACAAAAATTATCATTATATACGTGTATGTTCTTTAAAAAATAGGAAGAAACCTGAAAAGTACCCAAATGGCATTTAAAACTTTCAGAATTCTTGCCAAACTTTACCAAGAAATTTTACTTAACTCCTCTCTATTAGAGTTTTTATTTAATTTTCATAACATTGAATTGCAAATAAAGTAATGTCCTTGTTGATAATTAAATCAGCTATTTTAACTAAACAATTGTGGGCACAACGTCCGTTGAATTCAATTGGCCCGTTAAGGTTGTTACAAATGTAGTTGACTGCTCCATTTGGGTTGTCACAGATGTAGCTGACTGCTCCATTGGGGTTGTCACAGATGTAGCTGACTGCTCCATTTGGGTTGTCACAGATGTAGCTGACTGCTCCATTGGGGTTGTCACAGATGTAGCTGACTGCTCCATTGGGGTTGTCACAGATGTAGCTGACTGCTCCATTGGGGTTGTCACAGATGTAGCTGACTGCTCCATTGGGGTTGTCACAGATGTAGCTGACTGCTCCATTGGGGTTGTCACAGATGTAGCTGACTGCTCCATTGGGGTTGTCACAGATGTAGCTGTCTGCTCCATTGGGGTTGTCCCAGATGTAGCTGTCTGCTCCATTGGGGTTGTCCCAGATGTAGCTGTCTGCTCCATTGGGATTGTCCCAGATGTAGCTGTCTGCTCCATTGGGGTTGTCCCAGATGTAGCTGACTGCTCCATTGGGATTGTCCCAGATGTAGCTGACTGCTCCATTGGGGTTGTCCCAGATGTAGCTGTCTGCTCCATTGGGGTTGTCACAGATGTAGCTGACTGCTCCATTGGGGTTGTCACAGATGTAGCTGTCTGCTCCATTGGGGTTGTCACAGATGTTGCTGACTGCTCCATTGGGGTTGTCCCAGATGTAGCTGACTGCTCCATTGGGGTTGTCCCAGATGTAGCTGTCTGCTCCATTGGGGTTGTCCCAGATGTAGCTGTCTGCTCCATTGGGGTTGTCGCATGTGACGTCATTGTCTCTAATCTGCCAGATGAGGCTGTGGCAGGCTTAAGCGTTGACTGCAGCTCGCCTGAAGCTGATGACGTGGCAGAAAGAAACGTCACACACAGGCCAGTGGGACACCCGCTAGTCGAGTTGATCCACTCTTCCAAATACTCGCCTGGCGCGCAAGTCGCCAAGGCAGGACAGGCGACGCCAGCAGTACAGTTGACCCTAGGGCAGCCGCTGGGATCTGTCCAGGGGACAGCCACATCAGACTGCGGAGGCCAGTTTTTGCAGTTCGATGTCAACTCAATCGGTGGACAGGTTGACAGAGACAGGTCGATCGAGTTTTCGCGAGGCAAGCTGGCCGACACTAGCAGACACAGTCGGAACGGACAGGCAGGTCTGTCCGGATCTGGTAGCAACAGAGCCCGCATACCAGCTGAGCAGACAATCAAGGGCGGACACTTTGCTGTGGGTTCTGTCTGCTTTGGATCTTCAAGTCTCGACAATATGGGAGCAGAATTAGCTACCGAAGCAGCTAGTGCAATGAGGATAGTTAACGCGACTGTTGGCATGGAAGATATTGTTTGATGGAAACTGAGTGAAATTGCAAGCACGATATTTAATTGTCGAAATTCATTAAAAATTGCACATGAGGCGAATTTTATAAACGATAGACAGATTAGTTTCTTTCTAAAAATGTGTTGGTCAAAAAATGGAATAGACCACCATTTGGGTTGCGCGTAATTTCTATCAATGTACAGTTATTGAATGGTACATTCTGTCACTTCGACGCATAAATTATTGATTGAGCCAATTAGAATCGAGAGCCAATTAGAATTAAGCTATAATGGAGTGGGGTGGCTGCAAGGGAAGGGTTTGGCTGTAGGCTAAAGACAGGGTAAAGAGAGACAGAAAAATTTGCTATCCACTTACATGGCCTAAGCATGAACAGAAAAACAAATGAGGGTCAAGTGAATTGCACATTTATGGCCAGTAAATCTAATGTATGTGCAGATTAAATGTACTCAGCGAAAAACTAACGAGAATAACCAACTCATCAAGTGAACTAACTTGTCCCTCAAAAAATTCATAAATTACGTAATGAACGCAAGGCAGTGAATTTGTGCAACATTTTGTTTTTTTAGCTGACAGCTTTAAAGACTCCTTCACATTTGTTATTCAAAATTTGTTTTAGTATACACAGGTTCGTTAAGGAGACGAAAATATAATTCATTAAGCATAAAAAACAATGCTATAGGCAAGTCTGAATCTTACAAGGTTTTGCCAATTTTTTTTCAGTAAGAAAATTGAGGTACAAAGTTTTTGTTTAAAACAACGATTTAAAAATGTATAGGATTGTAAATTGTGAAACTTGTGCAAATTTTTTTGGTTCATAAGACATCCAATATATTCGATTCCACGGCTCAAGGTCTATTTACGAAGACTATTTTTGACAGCAAAGTATTTAAAGTACAAACAGTTTATTTGATAGATGCCGTTAAGACTTCAAAATTTTAGCACTCGGTACTACAAAATCAAATTTCGCTGATGACAATCAAAGTTGATTAATCAAAATTAAAAAATCCTGATTTTTCTTTTAGCTACGAAAATTAATGATTGAATTTTGAATCGCAAAAGTGTATAATAGTACATTTGCTTACTTATTTATTGCAGAAGCACCGTTAGCAATTAATTCAATAGTTGCATTCATGTAAACTAACGAAAAATCAAAGCTGTACAGAATCCGATAACAACTTTCTGATTAGCCTACTTTGAGTAACATAAATGTTTGCTTTCATACACAATAAAATTAACGAGTTTGAAGGCCACCTCAAACCACAACCTCGTACACTATTCGCTTTGGCCGGCTCTGGTAGTGGCTCTCCAAGCCGTACGGGTCGGTGTCTGCAAATTAATGAGGCAACATTCGGAAATAAAGCGATTGGCTGATTTCTTATCAAGTGAAACTTTTAAGCTTATATTGTTCCTAATATTGAACTGTGTAAGATTTACAGCTTCTAAACGCAACATGAGCAGCAGTCCTTGAACCCTCAGTCTCTACACGAAGCCGCATAATCTAGGAAGCCAACTCACTTCTGTTATCATCAGCGTAGTCCTCTGGCGCGTAGCTGAACATTGCCGGATTAGAATTTGATGCTAAAAAAAACCAAGAAAATGCTGCTACTTTTAGTACTGTTAGTAGAGTTTATTGGATTTCAATGAACTTACAATCCAAAGGGTTGTGTGCACTTCGCAGAGTGGCAAACACCGTGCTTCTACGGTCGGCGCTGGTCTCCATGACAACCAATTCGTCTTTCTGTATCGAGCTCCTACGCGAGTCCAGAGGCTTTCCTTCCGGCCCAGCAACAGACGCGGAAGTTGTGGAAGATGGCGGATGCGGTGGGACAAGTGCGTAGGGCTTTCCGTCGGACGTTTGGTACTGCGGTACTGCGGCTGCTGCAGTTGTTGCGTTCGAGCCTGCTCGATGACTGTTAGTTAAGTAGGTAGATGGTAGTGTGGCCATAAGCTACTGAGGATTGCGTTTTTGCGTGGCCATAGACAATAGGGAATAGTGTTTCAGTGTGGCCCTAGACTACAGGGGATTGTGTTTCAGTGTGGCCCTAGACTACAGGGGCTTGTGTTTCAGTGTGGCCCTAGACTACAGGGGATTGTGTTTCAGTGTGGCCCTAGACTACAGGGGATTGTGTTTCAGTGTGGCCCTAGACTACAGGGGCTTGTGTTTCAGTGTGGCCCTAGACTACAGGGGATTGTGTTTCAGTGTGGCCCTAGACTACAGGGGCTTGTGTTTCAGTGTGGCCCTAGACTACAGGGGATTGTGTTTCAGCGTGGCCCTAGACTACAGGGGATTGTGTTTCAGTGTGGCCCTAGACTACAGGGTATAGTGTTTCAGTGTGGCCATAGAATACAGGGGACTGTGTTTCAGTGTGGCTATAGAATACAGGGGATTGTGTATCAATGCCATAGAATGCAGAGGATTGTGTTTCAGTGTGGCCACAGGCTACTAGAGACCTGTTTATCATTTTAAAACGATCGACTGTTGAAAAGAAAACCTCTCATGAGTTTTAATTGTCACAAAATTTTGCTAGAATTAAGGGACTCCTTCAACTGACTCCGCCATGGGTCTTATTCATTCTCTTTAAGATCCCCCTGCAGGCAGATGCAACCAGAGTTTGAGTCAGCAATCTTTGCTCGAGGCACAAGGATTTCCCGGCTCTAGCACCCCGGATCAGCCAGCTCAATTCCCTCCCTGTCCGTCAATTTATTTCCCTGCACCCTCCTCATCATGATGTTGATGAGAAAATCGTCTCTGACAGATCTGATCCCGAACTCATTTCGACGAGTGTCGCGCGTTTTACCATCTGCATCTGCGCCTCATCCGCCTTGTTGAGATTTGCATCTCTCTCTGTCTCTCTGTGGCGAAAACTAATTCAGGATCTCTCGAGAAAATTCGCGTACGCGGCGCCTTAGCCAACAAGAAAATTCATTTCAACCCGTTAGCCGCAGTGATAATACTGACTGAGCAGTCTCCTCCTCAATTCTAGCCACGCGCAGCGGGTGTTACGCAATCAGGCAAGCGATGGATCAGGATCCGATTCTCGTCGAGTCCGCCCGCAGCTCGAAATCCGTTTTCATTGAAGAGGAAACGAAACTGGGCGTGAAGAGTTGGAGAAACGAAACTCGATATTGAAGGATGCTGAACAGCGGGGCCCGGGAGATCTACACGCCGTCTGTATGGTTTCTTCCTTCGCTGTTGCATCATCAGCTGGATGCTGAGATGCTTGCGAATATTTTTGTAGCTCTAGATGCTCGCTTGAGAGATTCTCGAGTGTACGAAGCAGATATTTGCGTCCCTGCGCCATCATCTGGCTCACGAATTTCTCCTCACTCCTCTCATAAATCCTTGGCACAAATTCTTGCTCATGCTAACGAGATGAATTTTGTAACCTTATGAGCAATAATTAATCTAATCCTCGTACCAGCTGCTGATGTTCAGATTTTTCTGCCCTGACAGCAAAAAATTGCCTGTTAAAGCAACTATATTTTTCAATTGTTTGTTTAGATCAATAGTTTGTGCAATTATTTCTTTCAATGTCAAAAGTTTTGCTGAAGCATGGAGTGAGTTGGGTGCATGAATATGGCGTAAGGGAAACTAGGAGCGACTTGGATTGTCTGATTACAGGAGGCATGAATTGGGGTGAGTGTCAGAGATTGGAGTTAAAAACAGAGTGAGTGAGAAGTGTAAAAACAGCAGGGAGTGAGGTGGGCGTCAGAGAAAGGCGTAAAAACTGCAGGAAGTGAGGTGGGGGGTCTAAGAAAGGCGTAAAAACAGCAGGGAGTGAGGTGGGCGTCAGAGAAAGGCGTAAAAACAGCAGGAAGTGAGGTGGGCGTGTAAGTAAAGAGTCGAAGAGGCCTCGGAGGGAGGTGCATTCCGTTTTTAGGGTGCAAGAGGAACAGATTACAGTTGTCCGTGCGTCTTTGAGCGGGAAATATTGTTCACCCATAATAAAATAAATAGCAATAAAATAAAATAATTCTCACTGAGCGGAAGCGCACTGTCGCCTGACGTCCATTTCTTTGTACTGAGCAGGCTTTTTGCAGCAGAAATACGCGAGCACAGAGCAGAGGACCAGGATTAGCGCGGCGCATCCGGCGCCAACTATGATTATGGCGCTGGTTGGGATTTCTGGCAGAGAGGCCACTGTAAGGACAATTTGATGGGTGGATACTTAATTATTGAAGTATTGTATTTACACTAAAGAGGTTAAAGGCACGGATCTAATCTAAACGAATCTAATTATTTGAGGAAAAATTTTCAGAAAAATTTATATAAAGTATCCTGATTAGGGTGATGATGGTTCAGAAAGCTGGGAGCAAACTCCCATTAGCAGCTGTCAATTATGTTTTTGCCACACCCGACACCCAATTTGCCTAATGACGCTTTGCTAACAACCGCGGCCCGCGCCTAATTTACGCCTTTGAATCGTTTGAGTCATAAAAAGCGACAGAAACATGGCAGCTACACGTGTCAATTTTTTCAACTGCCTTCAAAAGTTTTCCAGCTCTGTAAAATTCTGAAAAATTCCAAACAGTCGCGGTAGCCGACAAGGAAATTTTTTGCGCTGAAATGCGTTGATACCCCTCGCTTCAAATTTACGTACGTCTTTCTCTCCCTGGAGGCTGGAATGGAAGCTACTCTATTGCGCATCATAGTGCAACGAAGCGTGTGAAATGTTCGGGATTATTGTGTATTTCAAAGGTGAGGGATGGCTTGCCTCCCCCCTCCCGTAGAATTATTGAGCTATTATTGATTACACATCTATTCGTTTATTAGATAATGCTGAGTGGCATCAATGCTTTTGGTGAGTCATCCGATATTATAGAAAGAGATAAGGTGAGAAATACAAACAGATGGAGAGAGAAAGGAAGGAACATGGAAAGGGGTTAGAGAGATGGAAGGAGATCGTAATCGATTGAGATAGATAGATGGAGACTGACAACTATGGAGAGAGAGATTCATAGAGATGTAGAGAGAGAGAGACAGTGACATGCTCCAAGAGATCCAAGAGATTCCCTGATAAATGGACAGAAAATTAACTGGCTGGGACAGGAGAAAGTACATTGAATCAACCGGGATGCTTTCACATTCTCAAAAGTTTACTTTTAAGTTTCGAGAACAAACAAAAAAAAGTTTCGAGAAAAAGAAGTTTCGACGGTCAAATACGATCAATGGGGATGATGCAGAATGAGAAGGATCGGTATATACGGATCCAAAACCAAAACCTCGATAGAATTTTAGAAAATTTTGCTCCTCATAGCTGTAATTTACCTGGAATGTATCATAGAAAAATCCCGTACAAATTCATTGAAAAAAGAGCAAAATTTTGCAATTTTGCGATAGGAAAGCTAGGACGGCCTGTTGCTACGGAGTGGGAAAAAGTTCGAAACGGAGGAAACCCGATAAAATTTGATCCCAATCTAGGCGTAGAACCCGATAGAGAGACAGACAGGCTGATAAGAGGAATCCAGATGGGAAGAGTTGAACAGCTAGACGGCACTCCCTGGCGTAAACACTCCTCTCTAAATTCCCAATCCTGAAAGAGACAAATCCCTGCTAGTCCTTATCCCGGCGGTCGAAACTGCTGCACTGTAAAAAAACTTGACTTTGTTCAACTTCATTGTCGATCGGAATGAAACTTCTGCTGGGAATCACAACTGCGCAATATGCCACACAGCTGGCTCCGAACTACTAGTTACTGTACTAGTCAGATAGTTGGATCAGGCTGGCAAGACTTTCCTTAACTTATAATTTCTATTATTAAGTGTGCAGCAGATGTATTACTGTTCACGGTCAGAACCTTTGCTAATAGCAGTGGGAATTTGTGACTATTAGCCCAATTTTCGGGTTTGTTTACGAAGATTTATTATTCTCACTTTTGCTTACAGGCCTATAAATAGAACGCACCTGCTTACCAACCCTTTAGTCAATATGAGACTGTACTTATGATGAAACACAAGTGTACAGTCAGTCTGACCCGCTTATGTACATTATTGTGTACTTTACTACGGGCACATATTGGACGAAAAGTAAGGCAGTAATCGTCGTAATGATTTCAACTCTAATTTACTTTGCAAATAGTGTTTGAGCTTAGTGGCTTTTTTGTCACATATCCTAGCGTGAAGCAGCCTTTAATACAATTTATTGCCATTAAAATTCCTTTCGTTCACAGAGTACTTGTACCCCAACAAAGACTGCTCCGTAGGCACCCTTTCTCAAGCATTAAGCATTGAATTCCTCTTTAAGAAAACTTGTGAAACTTTTTCACTATCACGCATTTAGGGGCGGGACTTTCTCCTTGACAAAAGAGCGGGAAAAGCAGAGCCGTCGGCTGAATTAAAAGAAAATCTTTTTTTTAAAAACATGAGCGGAAGATTTCTCTCTCATGCACGTCTCCGCGGCCCTGTAAAGCACAATTGTCCAACTTTCACTTTTTAACTTTGAGCATGTTTTTTCTCCCATTACTGTTCTTAAAGAAGCAGACTGAAGGCTTCTATTTTCCATTTAATCTTTGACAAAAATATCGTTTCCTAGTTGAGTAGCCCTAAGAAGCCTATTGCTTGATGAGAGAAAAATCAATTAAATTAACCATCCCGGCACGCTGGAAAAACTCCATCACGTACACTGACTGACACGAGTATTTTTTTCGAGTATCTTTCACGGGACTGATTCTTTGATTACGTAATGCTGCAGTGATCAGGCTAACCCCCCCCCCCACTGATACAAGGTTTCCGCTGCTTGCTGAAGATTTCGGTGAAATTCCCATTTGGGAGCAGAGGTGACTCGCCTGATTGCGCATTTCATTTCGCCTCACCTAGCCTGAGAATCTCCCTGAGATGGGGAGGGAGGGGGAGAGGAACGGACAAGGCGGACGCTGCATGCTGGGAGAGCTGGGAGCTAATGAACGGGGGCACTGGAATTCAATTCTCACTTGAATTTCGCATTTTTTCCCAGTTCGACTCGTCCCGGCAAAAGTCGTTAGCAACCAAGATTAGCTGATTTGACTTTCTCCAGCCCCGTTTCTTTCCCAAAACCAACCCCACAGTTTCCTTAGCTTCCAATCAACGAATGATTTGACTGATTGAAATGACTTTGAAGAGGCGCTCGAGAACTTGCTCTCGCGTTGATCAATGAATTCATCGGATGATAAGTTTTTATAGGAAAAGTTCTTTTCTTTGTCCTGTTTAAGGTATTGAAAATTCTTTTTAGAGAAAGTATTTACTAAGTTAGCTATGATTTAATTTTGCAATATTTGATAACGAAAAAGAAAAAAGTGTCTTTTATCACGTGATCATAGTCTAACAGGATTTTAGGAGCATTGCCAAGGTGAAGAAAGGATACCGTGGGCATCAGTAGGGTGTACATTGGGTTTCAGGGGCATCAGTAGGGTGTACAGAGGATTTCAAGGGCATCAGTAGGGTGTACAGAGGATTTCAGGAGCAGCAGTAGGGTGTACAGAGACACATTTAGATGTGTTTCTGTACAGAAATAACAGAAATATGCGTGCAAGCAAACTTACTTGATAGCGTTCAGTTGATATGAGTATTTTTTGCTTCAGAATGCGAATCCAAAAGCAAGAAACTTCTTGGCAATATTTTTGTCCTCAGTTGATTGAGTGCGTTGTTCCTGGACACGCTCCTACTGAAGTTTTGATTTATTTCTCCCTCGCTCTCTAATCTGACGGGATCATTGGGTATTGAGGCTTTACAGGGAAACGATGACTCTCCCATCCAATCAGAGGCGCTCGGGTTGTTCACGTGACTAAATATATACCTTCATTCCCATCCAGCGAGATGTCTCCCCTCGAGAGATCAAGCCCAACCCCACACTGTCCCCACATCCCACGATAATCCACAGAATGCGCATTTGCGCATACAATCGCTTACATAAATAAGCTGGAGAGGCTGCTTGCCGGTTTATTCCCCAGATTTTTCAGCATCATCTTGGATGAGGAATTAGTCATTAGGAAGTTTGGTGTTGTTCAGACCCGTATCTTTTGTTTCCAGGGTTGTCCAAAAAGTGTATTGAAGGATTTGGGGATTAAAAACTCCGGGAACGATGGGGATTGCTGCAGTCCCTCAAGCCCCAAGTAGCTTCAAGTCTCTCTATTTGCATGCCCCCTTTGGTGATTATTTTTTTAATAATTCGGCGTCGAGAGGATATGATGAATGAAACCTCCCATGGAGTGGAATACGCTCGTATGTTATTCGTATTTTGTTCTTGCCTGATTCAATTATAAATCATTGTCGAATACTGCAGGGTGCGAAAATTCCTGTTAAAGTCTGTGGAATCATATCAATGTTTAAATGGGCAGATAGACAGGCAGGCAGGCAGACAGACAGACAGACAGACAGACAGACAGACAGACAGACAGACAGACAGTCAGACAGACACCCCTGACAAACAGACAGACAGACAGACAGACAGACAGACAGACAGACAGACAGACAGACAGACAGACAGACAGACAGACAGACAGACAGACAGACAGACAGACAGACAGACAGCCACACAGCCACGCAGACACACAGACAGACAGACAAAAAGACAGACAAAAATAGTCAGAGGCAGGGGGTCCCCTAGTAATTAAGAGCCCAAGACGACCAAGCAGGCAGAAGAAAGACACTTGGACCGATGGGCCACGGACGCATCAGATAAAGCATCAGCAACCAGTCTTTACAATAAACATCTTCATGGGAAAATAGATTAACGAAGGCAGCCCAGAAAGGGAGAGAGATAACGATAGTGAGTGTCAGGGAAGAACTGTAAAGATAAACTACGTCCCCGTTCCCATGGGCCCGTGATCACAGCAGGGGGCCTGCAGGAGAGGTTGGAGTTTTTGGACGCACTTGAAGAGCCAAGAAATTTTTTTGTTCTGTGGGATTCTAGCTACAGAAAAAGGAGGATGAACTTGCGCTTTGGAAAGGCAAGCAAAAAAGCCGCATTTTAGTGTGATAAGAAGTAAGTCAAAGCCCCTAGAGACATTCGAATAGTGGGTACTCGTAATCCTGAAGTTTGTTTTTTTCGAAACATTATTAGGTGTCAAAGTTTGAGAGCAAAAAATAATATTATTGATGAGTTCGAAAAATCACATGAACTTTAATACCGGTAAATTGTGACTTTTTATAAAATTATGATTTCACTTTCCATACTACCAGGAGCGTCAAAATTGAGGATAAAAATCCCGGGATCACGCTCGGCCCAGCTCAACGACCTGCACTTGAGCGCCCCTCCCCCCGCCGGTGCAAATTTGCGACGGGATGCCGAGCTAAAGAGGCTTTGGGATTTTGGATTGTTTTCGGGGATCTCGCTGGCCTCTCAACATTTTCATCCCAACTGGACGGGGATCCTCAATTGCCTCAGAGAGAAAGATGAGTGCCGATGCGAAAGGGAAAATTGGGTGAGGAAGAGAGTGACGGGGGGAGGCCATTGTTTCTGACTGACGGGGAAAGCTCTTCATCGCCTCAGTTTCCTTTTTCCTTCTCTCCTTCCTTTTCCCGATTGCCCCCCAGGCTGCACTGGGCAATGAAACTCAATAGCATCTGCAGTGGCTGTGCGGGGCCGCCTCTGGCGCATTTGAAGTTGCTAGCACGACCGATTGGATTCCCCAATCCGATGGAGCTGGGCCAAGATGAGTATTTTTGTTGGATCTTTTTGGGTGATTTTAGTGAGAATTGCTTACCGAATCCACCTATTGTGTTTCCCTTCATTTTTGGGTGTGTGTGTGTGTGTGTGTGTGTGTGTGTGTGTACTTGTGCATGTATTAGAACACAGGACAGGCAGGCAGACAGCAGGCAAGAAGAAAAAAAGAAAGAAAGAGGGATAGATAGTTATAGATAGATAGATAGATAGACAGATAGATAGATAGATAGATAGATAGATAGATAGATAGATAGATAGATAGATAGATAGATAGATAGATAGATAGATAGATAGATAGATAGATAGATAGATAGATAGATAGATAGATAGATAGATAGATAGATAGATAGATAGATAGATAGATAGATAGATAGATAGATAGATAGATAGATAGATAGATAGATAGATAGATAGATAGATAGATAGATAGATAGATAGATAGATAGATAGATAGATAGATAGATAGATAGATAGATAGATAGATAGATAGATAGATAGATAGATAGATAGATAGATAGATAGATAGATAGATAGATAGATAGATAGATAGATAGATAGATAGATAGATAGATAGATAGATAGATAGATAGATAGATAGATAGATAGATAGATAGATAGATAGATAGATAGATAGATTAGATAGATAGATAGATAGATAGATAGATAGATAGATAGATAGATAGATAGATAGATAGATAGATAGATAGATAGATAGATAGATAGATAGATAGATAGATAGATAGATAGATAGATAGATAGATAGATAGATAGATAGATAGATAGATAGATAGATAGATAGATAGATAGATAGATAGATAGATAGATAGATAGATAGATAGATAGATAGATAGATAGATAGATAGATAGATAGATAGATAGATAGATAGATAGATAGATAGATAGATAGATAGATAGATAGATAGATAGATAGATAGATAGATAGATAGATAGATAGATAGATAGATAGATAGATAGATAGATAGATAGATAGATAGATAGATAGATAGATAGATAGATAGATAGATAGATAGATAGATAGATAGATAGATAGATAGATAGATAGATAGATAGATAGATAGATAGATAGATAGATAGATAGATAGATAGATAGATAGATAGATAGATAGATAGATTAGATAGATAGATAGATAGATAGATAGATAGATAGATAGATAGATAGATAGATAGATAGATAGATAGATAGATAGATAGATAGATAGATAGATAGATAGATAGATAGATAGATAGATAGATAGATAGTGTCATGAATCCAAACAGGGTCTAAAATGAACTTCACAGGGACCAATTAAGGCCCAATTGAGGGATAACTAAGCTTGTCATGGATTGCCGATCCATCATTATCGCCAGTCAGTTATATAACCAGAATAGAAAATGCAGCATTCATCTCACAAGCCGCAATACCTGCCTCCTATTTAAGAAATCCGTCTCACTACTTCGCACCGGGGGCAGGAGGAAAGCTGTAGAAAAAGTTGAACAAAGAATAAGGCTCCGCAAACGAGGAGAAAAAGCTACCATCAACTCGTCGCTTCATCAGCTGAGAGACAGTGAAACAGGCCGCCTGGATGCTTCCGTTGCAGCAGACCAGAAAAAAAGCTTGGCAGCGTGAGCAAGGCCGGTAGCTAACAATGGCTGCGGGAAGATTCTCCTTGGGCTTCCATCCCCCCTTAGAGCGCCCGGCAATCTTCAACCCCGCGTGTCCGTCTGTCTGCCTGTATCTTGTGACTAACGAACCAGCTAACGGAGCGTCACGCTGAGACACTGGGGTGTGGATGGCTGGGGGGAGAAGCTCCCAGTCTGACTCAGGCTGCATCAAGGCATGGTTAACCCACCACCGGCCTGGCATTAGCTTCTAAAAGATGAGAAACTGGGAGAAAAAAATTGGCGCAGGAGAAGAACGACCTGCGGAGGCAGAGTCGGGTGCAGACCTGTTCTACCTGTAAAAAAGCAAACCTTCACTTTTTTCGTCAAAAAATAGTCTTCAATGCGTAGCTAATCCCTATTGGTTGCAGCAGAGGCTTTTCAGTAATCCTTGTGACGGGGATTTTTATCCCAATTTAGATTCTGTCTGTCTCTATCTTTTTCATTTCTATCCCCTAGAGACCTATCATTTAGGCGCAGCCACTTGGGGATTTAAAAAATCCAGCGTTACACGAACAAAGACTATGACTGCGATGCGTAAGCTCTTTGTCCTCGCAATCAGATTGATGACTAAAGTTTAAAAGACTGCGAAACTTTGTGAATCTATTTTGAGGCAAGCTTGACACCATTTTGCTGTAAATTTTGAGATGTATTATCCTGACAACACAACTACCTTACACAGCTCTCGGATTTGAATATATAATGGAAAATATCTGACAGTACAAGTACTACATGGCCCAATCTGACTACTTTCGGGTATTCAAGTACTTCTACCTGACACTATCTGACACTTCTACCTGACACTATTTGACACTTCTACCTGACACTCTCTGACACTTCTACCTGACACTTTCTGACACTTCTACCTGACACTATTTGACACTTCTACCTGACACTTTCTGACACTTCTACCTGACACTATCAGACACTTCTACCTGACACTTTCTGACTCTTCTACCTGACACTATTTGACACTTCTACCTGACACTCTCTGACACTTCTACCTGACACTTTCTGACACTTCTACCTGACACTATCAGACACTTCTACCTGACACTCTCTGACACTTCTACCTGACACTTTCTGACACCTCTACCTGACACTATCAGACACTTCTACCTGACACTTTCTGACTCTTCTACCTGACACTTTCTGACACTTGTACCTGACACTTTCTGACTCTTCTACCTGACACTTTCTGACACTTCTACCTGACACTATTCAACACTTCTACCTAAAGTTTTTTTTAGATTTGTGTTAAAGGGCAAAAAATATGCGCCACTTACTACTGCTGGCAGCGACCCCATTGGCCAGAGTTGGCAAGCCGCAGACCTCGGGCCTGTCGGTCAGGCAGAGCGACGCTCGGTACAGCAGCCGCCGGTCCATGCTGACCAGCTCGACGCTGCCAGACGGCACGCAGAACTGGTACACCGACCAGTTGGACCCGGTGTCCTCCGAGCTCTCCACCCGGAGACAGAAATTGTCCAGCGCAGACACGAGCAGGCTGCCGGATTTGGTTAGCTGGACCCGGCTGGGCTTGGGCAACGACAGCGCCGGGGTGACCCGCCAAACCGGCTGGCTGAGGACGCTGCGGCCCAGCCAACTCTCGGCGTACACCTGGCGGAATAGGGATCATGAGGAGACGCTCAAGGCAATAGCGAGGGTGGGAAACGGAAGTTAAGGGAACTGGACGGAAGATGCAATCGGGGAAGGGAGGATAGCAATCGGAGCAGGAAGGATTGCAATCGGGGAAGGGAGGATTGCAATCTGGGGGAGGAAGGATTGCAATCGGCGAAGGGAGGATTGCAATCGGGAAAGGGGGATTGGAATCGAATAAGGGAGGATTGCAATCGGGGAAGGGAGGATTGCAATTGGGGGAGGGAGGATTGCAATTGGGGGAGGGAGGATTGCAATCTGGGGGAGGAAGGATTGCAATCGGGGAAGGGAGGATTGCAATCGGGGGAGGGAGGATTGTAATGGGGGGAGGGAGGATTGAAATCTGGGGGAGGGAGGATTGCAATCGGGGAAGGGAGGATTACAATCGAATAAGGGAGGATTGCAATCAGTGAACGGAGGATTGCAATCGGGGAAGGGAGGATTGCAATCGAATAAGGGAGGATTGCAATCAGTGAACGGAGGATTGCAATCGGCGAAGGGGGATTGGAATCGAATAAGGGAGGATTGCAATCGGGGGATGAAGGATTGCAATCGAATAAGGGAGGATTGTGACATGTTTCAGTAATGCTGTTCAAGCGGATAGCCTTCTGTGTTTCATATATGGCTTTTATTTCCGAATAACCAACGTTGCTACAAGAAGTACACTCAGCAACATTTAAAACGCAACACTAACTAGAAGAAAAATCAACTCACTCAGAAGAGTCAAAGCGCATAGTCTATGGTTCAAATCGAGCTTCAGAAACGCGTGTAGCCTCCTCTCGCAAGTAACAGGGCGTTGACTCGACGTGGCATTCCCAGAACAAGGCGTCGAAAAAAGTCCTGGGGAATTTCCTGCCACGCGTTAGCAACAGCGTTTCGCAGTTCAGCGACTGTCTGCGGCGGATTCTGCCGTTGAACACTCCGCTTGATAAAGTCCCAGACATGTTCAATTGGGTTCATATCAGGGGATCTTGAAGGCCACCGAAGAGTACGCAGGTGCAGCTGGTCCTTGAGTTCGCTGACAGCTGCTGCCCGGTGCGCCGGTGCATTATCGTCCTGCAGTATGCAGTTTGCGACGCCACCAAAGTGGTTGTTAACAAAAGGGAGCAGGTGCGTCTGCAGCAAACGAGCGTACTCATCGCCGTTCACGTTTGCGTCTAAGAAAACCAGCTGGGTCCTGCCTCGCATTGAAATCCCTGCCCACACGTGTACGGAGGGTCCCTGCCCATCGCAGCTTTGCACGTGCTGCTGCAGAAGCTCTTGCCGTGGCTCACGCCAGACGCAATCCTGCAGCGTGAATCCTGCGGCGAATCGTCTGCGCGCTGAGAACGTTGCCTCTGCGGCTTCTCTCTGCCCACATCAATCGCAGGAGTGTGGCATGCAGTGAGGGGTTTCCACGCAATATTCTCAGCAGGCGTCGATCTGCCCTCGCTGTTGTACTGCGAAGTTGGTGAAGCGCCGTACCTTTTCTCGCGTGAGCCACGCTTCCAGTGGCTCTGCTCTTCTGTAGCAGACGTAAAACTGTTGAAGGCGACCTCCCGAAGTGGTTCGCAACTGTTCGAAGAGTACAACCTGCTTCCAACATTCCGACTGCTCGCCATCTTTCCGCGTCTGTCATCTGTTGAACCATTCTCTCAGCTGGATCACTCTATCTGAAA
Organism: Macrostomum cliftonense; assembly: GCA_950096795.1. Lineage (NCBI taxonomy): Eukaryota > Metazoa > Platyhelminthes > Macrostomidae > Macrostomum > Macrostomum cliftonense. The sequence continues at coordinate 106,753 of CATNEM010000110.1, read as the reverse complement.
ACAGTCCACAGTCATCGCCCTGTGGCCCTGGAAGCTACACGCGTTTCTGAAGCTCGATTTGAACCATAGACTATGCGCTCTGACTCTTCTGAGTGAGTTGATTTTTCTTCTAGTTAGAGTGTTGCTTTTTAAATGTTGCTGAGTGTATTTCCTTTCCATCTGGTTTAGGTAACGCAACTGCAAGCAAGGGTAGAGGGCTTAGCCATAGACTAACGGGTGATCGGTAAAAATCTGGACATTTCTATTTTCTACCATAGACAAATTCGCAGAGGGCAAAGACTTAAAACTTTGCTTGAAAGTGACACTGGGGATGTCCTCTTCTGCCAAAGACGTGAGCTGCCCCAGTTTATTACGTTGCAACAGAGATGCAGGCTCTAAGTGAAGAACAACGTCGGAAACTGGTTGTACAATACAAGATTGAGCACCCAGAGCAGAGCAACAACGCTGTGGCGAGATATTTTGCTGAGCTTGGCATCCCAAGATCAACTGTTTATGGAATCCTGGATTGCTACTCGGAGGTTGGTGAGGCAGCTGTGCTGCGCAAGGAAGGATCCGGGCGACCTGCGACCAAGGTCAATGACAGCCTGATGAAGCGGATGGCCAACGACGCCAGGCGGGGCTTGTCCCAGCGAGAAATCGCCAGCAAATTCGACATCAGCCAATCGTATGTCAATGAGATCCTCAAGAAGCAGGGGCTGAGTGCTTTCAAGAAGGAGAAAGTGCCATTCTTCTCGGCTGAGCAGGCGGAGCGCCAGCGAGTGCGGATTGACCGACTTTACCGGGCTGTGCTGGCTGGAGATGATGGCGGCTTGGACATAATCATGGATGATGAGTCCTACTTCCCACTGTCGTCCAGCGTCATCCCTGGAAATAGGTACTACTACGCCACAGCTCGGGGCGACGCGCCAGATGAAGTCCGGTTTTCTCCCACGAAGAAGTTCGAGGACAAGGTCTTGGTTTGGCTGGCCATCAGCAAGAACGGCATGTCCAAGGCCTTTTTCTGCCACGGGAGCTCCATGAACAAGGTCATCTACGCCAACGAGTGCATTCGCAAACGTCTCCTGCCATTCATCGAGGAGAGGCACTCAGATGGCAACTACCTGTTCTGGCCTGACCTGGCGAGCTGCCATTACGCCCATGACGTCATCGATGCCTTTCAAGAGACAGGTGTCAACTTCGTGAGCAAGGAGCTCAATCCACCAAATTTCCCGCAGCTGAGGCCCATTGAGGATTTCTGGGGCATGTTGAAGCAGAAGGTCTACCATCACAATTGGACAGCGGACAACCTGGAGCAGCTGGAGAACCGCATTCGGTACTGCCTCCGCCAGATGGACCTGTGCAGTGTACAGGCCATGATGGCCAACGTCAAGTCGCTGATCCGCCGTGCTCGGGCGGAGGGCGTCAGCGCGACTTGGCATTGAAGCAGCAACCCTTAGACACATTGTTTTTGATACCTGTTCAATGACACTCCATAAAACATGTTGATTGTTAACTTTTTTAAAGTACAAAAAAAGTCCAGATTTTTACCGATCACCCTGTATGTCATGCCCCCTTTTAAAGAGGCTTAAAAAACAGGTACACGTAGTTAAGGAACGATTAAATAACACGTGGGGCGGGATAGGTGCGCGAATAATAAACAAGGGGAAATCAGCATTGGACTGTTAAGTTCGGTTTTTCTATCGTGTCAAACTAGAGGCCTTGTCAGTCAATCATGGAGAGTAGCGGTCAGGTGGGCGGCGCAGCCGCTCTCCACGTCGCCTGTTCCCATCGGGCTCGCCTGCTCCGGCTTGGATCTCTTCGGGCTGTCTGTCATCCCGGTCCTCTGACTCTGACTCGCTGGTCGAGGGCAAGTCTGCAGCAGTTGCCCCGTGAGTTCGTGCCAGGGCGCTCGATTGGCCTCTTGATTGGCCAGAGCCAGACATCGAAATCTGGGTGTTGCTCACAAGGCAAAGTCGGTCTTCGTGCAGAATCCAGGATGTGTTTGGACCGACTGTCATGAGAAATTTCGCTTGCTGTGGAGGGGCGTTGGCGTTTGGATGATAGATTATGTTCTCGCCTTGATTAAACGTCGAAAATATGGGCATGCGGAGCTTTCTTCCAAACACCATCTCGGCCAGTGATCTGCCCTTGTTGTAGTTTGCGGAGTTTCGGTGATGGAACAGCAGCTTCAGTAAAAATGACGCGAAATCCATATGTGTGAGCTGTTGCGTCCAAGCCTGTAGACCATGCTTTACGGTCTGGACTGCGCGTTCCGCGACTCCGTTGGACCTCGGATGATATGGCGGCGATTCTAACTTGCTAGCACCATTTGCCTGGAGCCAACCGACGAGTTTTGCAGCTGTGAATTCTGGCGCGTTGTCTGAGACGACCACCTGCGGCACTCCAAAGCGAGAAAAGACTGTGCGCAGACAGAAGATGACCCCATCGACGGAGCGATCTTTCAACGGAAAGACTTCTATCCAATTGGAAAAGGCATCCACAACGACTAAAACATTGCCTGCGCTTCTTACGTACGCCCAGTCGATATGTATGCGTTGGAAGGGTTCCGAGGCTGGAGGCCATTGGTCCACGTGGGCGGCGGGCCTAGGTCGGATGACGTTGCAGGCCGGGCACTGCGCGACAAAATGCTCAACATCCCGGCGCATGTTTGGCCACCAGCATGAGATCTCCAGCAGAGCATGCGTTGCCGCCGATCCAGCATGGGTTTCATGCGCTGCGTCGAATGCGGCGCGTCGAAGTCGAGGAGGAATGTATGCGCGCCGACCCGCGTAGAGTAGGCCGTTTTCAATGGTAAATTCCTGGGCTCTCCGTTTGAATGCAAGCTCTGCGGCCGTGCAGTGCGACCAACGTCCAGACTGCACACGCTGAATAATTCGTTGGCCAAAAGCGTCCAATTCCAGTTCCCTCTGTAACTGTCTGTGGTCGAGAAGTGGCGCTGCAAAACAGATGGAGTTAATCGCTTTTGACACGGCTGGCGGATCAGCATCATTACTTGCATTGTTGAAGCGGAGTCGAGACAGAGCGTCAGCGTGCTTGATGAGATGTCCAGGTAGGTACTCGATTTGGTAGTCAAACTGCATTAAGCTCAGCGCCCAACGTGCGATTCTTGTGGAAGAGTCAGTGGGGAGTGCTTTGTTGGCGCCGAACAAGCTTATCAGTGGTTGATGGTCTGTTTGAATCCGAAAGTGGCGACCCATCAGGTAATGTTTCAGCCTTCGAGCGGCCCATACAATGGCTAGTGCTTCTCTTTCGATGTTTGAATAATTCTTTTCGGCGGGCGAAAGAGAGCGAGAGATGAAAATTACTGGGCTACCTTCTTGGGTTACTACAGCAGCGATTGCTCCTTGGGATGCATCCGTAGTCAGGGTCACCTCCCTCTCTAGACTGTACGGCTGTACAATCGGTCGAGATGATATTTCGTGCTTCAACGCTTCAAATGCATGCTGGCACTCTGCTGTCCATTCAAACTTTGTGGACTCTTTCCTCAGGTTGTTTATTACCTGAATCTTCGCCGAAAAGTTTGGGATGAGACGACCAAAGAAGTTCACCAAGCCCACAAATTGTTCTACTTCTTTTTTGTTTCGAGGAGGGGCCACCTGTCGAATCTTCTCGACCAGGCGTGCATCAGGCTCAATCCCTGCAGCTGAGATCTTGTATCCCAGAAAAGTTACCTCATCGCAGAGGTCAATGGACTTCTTTTCGTTGATCGTCACTCGCTTCTCGGCCAGGCGGGTCTTAACGGCATTGAGGCGTTTTTTGAGGGCATCTTCGTTCTCTGCATAAACGAGCACGTCGTCCTGATAGATCAGCAGACCTTTTAAATCAGACAAGATGCTCTCCATAGTTCGTTGAAAGATGAACGAAGCGTTCTTCATTCCCATTTGCAATCTGTTAACACGATACAATCCTCGAGAGGTGTTGATGACGGAAAGATTCTGCGCCGCTTCATCCAATTCGATCTGCCAGTAGGCCGAGGTTAGATCAATTTTAGCGAATTTTTTTGCATTTTTCAGCTTTGAGAAAAGGAATTCAGTGTTCGGGATCGGATGCGACTCCGACTTGATTTTGCTGTTGACGTGAACCTTATAATCAGCACACATCCGTAGAGATCCATCTATCTTCATTACCCAAACAACTGGTGATGCATTCTCAGCGGGACCTCTTAGCGGCTCAATCACTCCCAGTGCTTCGAGACGATCCAGCTCGGCGTTGACCTTTGATTCCATGGCAACAGGTACCGGACGGGCCTTGCAGAATTGCGGCGTGGAATGTTCGACCAGCTCCATGTGCACCTTGACGCCTTTGATCGTGGGAAGATAAGTGTGGGACTGGATAGTTGCACTAAATAGTTCCTGAGACGACAGCAAATCTCTGCCGAGAAGGCCGTAAGACTTTCCTGATTCAACCACCACGATAGATGCCGGATGAGGCTTGCCATCGATTTCGACTACTGCTTCAAGCTTTCCTAGAGAGCGCATGGCGTGACCGTCGTAGGCCTCTAGGCGTGTAGTACATTTGGTGAGCACAGGAGACTCCAGCTGCTTCCAGATCCTACTCGAAATAACCGAAACTGAAGCTCCAGTGTCAATCTGCATGACCACTGGCTTCTCGTTAATTTTAATAGCGCTCGTTCGAGCATCAATAGAGTTTATTGCATCCGTAACAGTCAAGTGCATGACTGTCTCATGTTCTGCGCAACCAGGTTCGGTAGACTCCTCTGCTTGGTGTAACTCCTTCTTAATAGACCGACAGACAGAAGAGAAGTGGTTTTTTCTCCCACAGGAGAGACACTGTTTGCCATAGGCTGGACATTTTCCGCGCTGATGGCGGGACCCACAGAACTTGCAGCAGGCGCTATCAATGCTTAGTCCTTCAGCGGAACGCAACTTTGTTTGTGGCTTCAGCTGCGCAGCATTGATAGCAGTTGCTGCTGGCAGTGATGATTGTGCAATGGACGTAGAATTCGATTCCACAAAGTTGCGAACCTGATCTAAGCTTCGAATGTGATCGATGATCTCAGATGTTGATAAGTCCTTTATATGCATCGCCTCCAGAACTTTCTGCTGAACTGCTCTATCATGTAAGCCGCTAACAAACGCAAGACGGACCATCTCTTCTTCAGGATCAACGCAGGTCTTGAGCTTCGAAAACTCGCAGTATTGAATTGCTTTGTGAATTCTTGAGACGAAGTCAGTGGCGGACTCATCCTGCTGCTGGCGGATGGAGAAAAACTTTGTTCTCTCAGCAATCAGAATGCGCTTGGTCGGCTCGAGGTAGTTGCTTATACGGGTTGAAATTTCCGCAAAGGTGAGCGTTGTCACGTCTGTAGGAGCACTCATGGAGATTATTTTGTCCAGGGCGGTTAGCCCACAGCATGCCAAAAAATTATCGGTGATCTGCTTGTGATTAGAGTCATCCTTCCAGCCTTTTGCTCGCGATAGTGCATTGAAGGCTACGAGCCATGATTTGGCCTTATCAGCTGATGTCAGGTCCAGATCACCTAGTCGCGACGCCATTGACATGTTTCAGTAATGCTGTTCAAGCGGATAGCCTTCCGTGTTTCATATATGGCTTTTATTTCCGAATAACCAACGTTGCTACAAGAAGTATTTCCTTTCCATCTGGTTTAGGTAACGCAACTGCAAGCAAGGGTAGAGGGCTTAGCCATAGACTATGTCAGATTGCAATCGGGGAAGGGAAGATTGCAATCGGGGGATGAAGGATTGCAATCGAATAAGGGAGGATTGCAATCGGGGAAGGGAGGATTGCAATCGGGGAAGGGAGGATTGCAATCGGGGAAGGGAGGATTACAATCGAATAAGGGAGGATTGCAATCAGTGAACGGAGGATTGCAATCGGGGAAGGGAGGATTACAATCGAATAAGGGAGGATTGCAATCAGTGAACGGAGGATTGCAATCGGGAAAGGGGGATTGGAATCGAATAAGGGAGGATTGCAATCGGGGGATGAAGGATTGCAATCGAATAAGGGAGGATTGCAATCGGGGAAGGGAGGATTGCAATCGGGGGAGGGAGGATTGCAATGGGGGGAGGGAGGATTGCAATCTGGGGGAGGGAGGATTGCAATCGGGGAAGGGAGGATTACAATCGAATAAGGGAGGATTGCAATCGAAGAAGGGAGGATTTCAATCGGGGAAGGGAGGATTGCAATCGGGGAAGGGAGGATTACAATCGAATAAGGGAGGATTGCAATCGAAGAAGGGAGGATTTCAATCGGGGAAGGGAGGATTGCAATCGAAAAAGGGAGGATTGCAATCGGGGAAGGGAGGATTGCAATCTGGGGGAGGAAGGATTGCAATCGGCGAAGGGAGGATTGCAATCGGGAAAGGGGGATTGGAATCGAATAAGGGAGGATTGCAATCGTGGGGGGAAGGATTGCAATCGAATAAGGGAGGATTGCAATCGAAGAAGGGAGGATTTCAATCGGGGAAGGGAGGATTGCTATCGAAAAAGGGAGGATTGCAATCGAAAAAGGGAGGATTGCAATCGAAGAAGGGAGGATTGCAATCAGTGGGGCGGAGTATTGCAATCGCGTTGAGGGGAATAGCAATAGCGGGACAGCGGGTTGCAAGCAAGCGATCGGCCCTCACCCGAAACGTGTAGTTGACGCCGGGCATCAGTCTGGTGGCATTGGCGGCCTCCTGCGACGTCGGGTCTGCAGGCCAGCTGAGGTTGCCGAGTCCGCCAGTCGACGCCGCCGCCGTCGCTGTCAGCCAGTGCCGCGCCGGGCTGCCGCCGTCGAATCCGCGTCGCCAGACAACGTAGACAAAGTCCCAGCCGACGTCGGCAACCGTCAACGACTCGGGCGGATCCGGCGGTCCGGGCGGCACAACCTGGATGTCTCGATGATCGGTGCCGAGCAGGTTGGTTGCTAGGCAAGTGTACGTGCCCAGAGCTGTCACTCCATCCAGTCGGCTCGATCGCCGATAGTTTGTTGCCGTGTCTCCTGCGCCTGCTGTTGCAGACGTTGCGATCAACGTTGATGCGGCGTCGGCGATGGCGGCTCCGTTGAACTGCCAGGACAGGCTGGGCGGCGGCTGACCGGAGGCGGAGCAGGACAGGCTGATGCCCGCGGTGCCAGCCGCCGGGGCGGCCGCCTTCCGCTGTCCCGACTCGATCAGCGGAGGGACTGAGGGGTTCAAGGAGAGAAGAGTCTGTCACTCAGTATAGGAATAGAGAAGAGTCTGTCACTCAGTATAGGAATAGAGAAGAGTCTGTCACTCAGTATAGGAATAGAGAAGAGTCTGTCACTCAGTATAGGAATAGAGAAGAGTCTGTCACTCAGTATAGGAATAGAGAAGAGTCTGTCACTCAGTATAGGAATAGAGAAGAGTCTGTCACTCAGTATAGGAATAGAGAAGAGTCTGTCACTCAGTATAGGAATAGAGAAGAGTCTGTCACTCAGTATAGGAATAGAGAAGAGTCTGTCACTCAGTATAGGAATAGAGAAGAGTCTGTCACTCAGTATAGGAATAGAGAAGAGTCTGTCACTCAGTGTAGGAATAGAGAAGAGTCTGTCACTCAGTAGGAATAGAGAAGAGTCTGTCACTCAGTAGGAATAGAGAAGAGTCTGTCACTCAGTAGGAATAGAGAAGAGTCTGTCACTCAGTAGGAATAGAGAAGAGTCTGTCACTCAGTAGGAATAGAGAAGAGTCTGTCACTCAGTAGGAATAGAGAAGAGTCTGTCACTCAGTAGGAATAGAGAAGAGTCTGTCACTCAGTAGGAATAGAGAAGAGTCTGTCACTCAGTAGGAATAGAGAAGAGTCTGGCACTCAGTAGGAATAGAGAAGAGTCTGGCACTCAGTATAGGAATAGAGAAGAGCCTGTCACCCACTAGAAATTATGCGGCAATTTTCCTTTCTTTCAGTGTAAAGAGAAATCTCTTTACAAGAGAAAGTTGAAAAAAAACTTTCTAAAGCAGAAGGAAGAGACCAATGAATGACCCCAGGGCCCAGCGGATCCAGTTGAAAGACCTTTCCGGTCACTCACACTCAACCAGCAGCAGCAAGTCGCCGACCAGCTTGCCGTGGCTGTTGCTCAGCTCGCACTCGTAGCGCCCGTTGTCCTCCGGCTGCAGGCGGTGCCGCTTCGTGCCGCGAAAATGCAAATAACTTCGCGTAATAATCCTAAAGGGATTAATCAGTAGTGCGGATGTAAGAAGGGATCAAATTAACGGGATGCTAGCATGCAGATGAAACTGCGTGTTCCCGAAAGCTCACCCGGTAACCTCGGCGGGGTCGGACAGAGACTCGACGCTGAAGGAGGCGTCGGAGCCGCTCAGGCGCAACGGCTGGCCGTCTTTGAGCCAGCGAACCGACGCTTCCGGAAGCGCCACAGCCGCCGGACAGTCCAACCGGAAGTCGCTGGCGTTCACCGCGGCCGTCACGGTTCGCCGAATAGCCGACGCCGGTTGCAGCCAGCGCGGAGGCTGTTCAACATTGACGCTGATTTCGACTGGTCGGCCGCTGCCCAGCGAGTTGGCCGGAGTGCACAGATACCGGCCAGCGTCATGCAGGCTGGCGTTGCTTAGCAACAGCCGGGCCGAGGCCGAAACTTGGCGTCTGTTGCGGCTCCATGAGAGGCTGGGCGCGGGGATGCCTGGAATGAAGCGATTTCTCATTGCTGTGAAATTCAATGATTCCAAAATTTGACCAAAATTCGAAAATCTCAAAAATAACACATCCCCAACTTTCATATTATTCATATGAAATTAAAATCCCCACACTCTTTTAACTCCCAAATTTTATTCTCCCGAAAATTAACAATCTATAAAAAAAATACTTTCCTCTCTTTTTTAATCCCCCCTTCCCAGGTTGGGAAAATTTTCTAACCCATACGTATAATATTTATGAATATTAGATTTGGGAATCCAGAAGTCAACTGACGTTTTGAAATGTGAAATACCGGGAGAACTTAGGATTTCTCGGAGTAAAAAATAATTATATTGGTTGCATTAGTAGTTCCAGCATCGAGTCGCAGCTCGTGATTGACAGGCGCCTCACCTGGTGACAGCTCATTAGCCAAGCATTCCACCGTTGCGGAGTCGCCAGCCAGCAGGTCCAGCTGTCCGTTCACCAGCCGGCTGGCAGCAACCTGCGGCTGCTCAGGCGGATACTCCACCACCAGCTGCAGGTCCGCCCAGCCCAGCCGGAGCCGGCCTTCACCCGCCTCTCCGGCAAGCAACTCGGCGGTCAGCTCATTCTCGAACTGGCAGCGCCACAGGCCGGCGTCTGAACGGCTGACCACATCCAGGCGGAGTTGCCGACCAATCAGGCGGCGACCTTCGCTGGTCACGTGACGCCATTCGGCCTTAGTCGGCGTCGGATTTCCAACAGCGGTGCAGTCGGCTTGGAAGCCGGCGCCAGCTCGAACTGTCAGCTGACTGGGCGTGCCGACCACCGGGCCGAATTGGACGTCAACGGCGAAGCTCGCGTTGGCGGCCCCCATCGAGTTGGTGGCGGCGCAAAAGTACAAACCGGACTGGTTGCTGCGCAGGGCGCGAAGCCGGTGGCGCGAGGTGCCCAGGGTGGCGGCTGTCCCAGTGTAGGGGGAAAGGAAATGAGAACTCGGCCTGATATATTCGTTTCATACTACTTTCATTCCGATTCTAAGTAGGCAGTCACGTACATTCTTTTAATCAGAAAAATTCACTAATTCTATAATATATTGATCCACAAAATTCATAAAACGTAGTCTTGGTGGATGGTTACAGCATTAACGAATCGTCATTTCGTGCTAAAGTTCTCAGGTTTAACTACTTGAGAACATTAGTTAGCTTACTGGCCCAGTGGCTTGTAGTGCTACATATGTACTCTCATGGCGGGGGTGGGGCAGTGGTTAGCGCGTCCGGTCTAGCGATCATATTAATTTGGGCTTTCTAGTGGAGTACATACTGGGGGATGGTGTTCAATGTACGAGCGTACGCCCATGAGAGCCAACCCCTATGGCTCGCAGAGTGTACATCCGATGGAAAAGGCGAGGGCAGATGTACATATGTGTGTGAGGGTGTGCCTGTGTACAGTTTCTTTAAGTAAGTTAGTAAAAATTATTATATTTTAGAAACCCAAGGTCTTCGAAATCTTTGAAATTAATAGTTCCTGAACATTGGGTAAAAAAGCTTATTTGGTATTAATGATTCCTTACCGGAGAGAACTTTTCCCGTCGAGTCAGCCAGATGAACCAGCGGCGTGGGATTTCCTCTGGCTGAGCACTCCACGATGCTTTCGCTGCCCAATTCAAGGGACAGCGGCCTCATGGGAGTGACACTTGGCTCGTCTGAAGGATGTGAACATGCTTTTAGTATAGTCAGACATCAATAAAGACCACGGGGAAGGAAGTTTGAGAATCAAATGGAAAAATTGTTGATCCAATAGGAAGATTATGAAAGGTAAAAATGAAAAATAGAAACTCAACCGGCTACATCAGGAAATCTACCAGGAAGATCAATTGGATAAGTAATTTTGGTAATCTATTGGTAATAGATTTAGAATTTTTTATTATCAATGTGTTGCAAGGGGAATCAGCTATACCAAAGGAAAGATAACGAAATCTATTTGAAGATAAGTAAATCTAAATGAAATTTGGTAAATCTATAGGAAAGTTGGGAAATCTATGGGAAAGTTGGCAAATCTATGGAAGTCTAGAAAGTTGGGAAAACGAAAAATCTTGAAAGTTGGGAAATCTATAGGAAAGTTGGGAAATCTATAGGAAAGTTGGCCAATCTATTGTTATAGGAAAGATTTATTATTTCTATGCGGCTGGTTAAAAAAATCATGTGCAATGGGTGATCAAAAATAGGAAAATTCTGCAGATACGCCAGCAAACTTCGAAGCGCTCACAAAGAACAACCAGTCGAAAGTCATCGCTAGTCCTATTCTCGAGCTGGTGAACAGCTGTACACCGAACTCGAGTAGCATCGTCCGCAGCGGTCAACGCCGTCAACGTCAGCTGACTGATGGTGACTCCAAAAGGCGTCGCCGACGGCGTCAGGGTGATGTTGGCGAAGTCCTCTGACCCAGTCAGCCGTCGGGCACCAGCCGAGTCTGCCGGTCTCTCCAGCGTCCAGACAACATCCGGCGCAGGATTGGCCCCAGCGGCGCTGCACGTCAGGCTCAGGCTGGCGCCGCGGCGAGCTGTGACGGTGCCAACTTCGGCGCCAGTATCGGCGCCAGACACTTTAATAGTTGGCTTGGACGGAGCGGCTGTGAGGGGTAGATGGGAAGAATTTTATGAGCAAAATGTTTTCTTTTCTACTAACAGTAGCTAAATGCGACCTTCAATAGAATTTTCTTAAAAAATTAATGAAAAGCCTAAAAAGAAGAAAAAAATTATGGTCTTTGTTTAAATTCTTTCTTTGTTACGAAGGAAAAAAAGAATTTTTGGTTGCAAGAAAATAATTGAGGCGGCCAGACACTTGAGAAGACAGCAAAAATCGACCAGTTGAGAAGTAATGCGAGACCATTCTCACAGTCTGAGGTGTTGATTGAGAGGGCAACACTTGGGTGTTGAACTTGGAGTGATTGTCATGGCGGCTGGCAACGGAACCAAACACCTAACAATTACTGAAGTGCTAACACGGGATCTTTCTTCGCTCAAAGTTTGGCTGGCGGTGCTTTAGTTGAAGACAGGGCAGAGTTTAGCGGCAGGGCATCCAGGCAGGTAGGTCCAACGCGCTTCCTGTCTGCTGTGTTTTAAAAAAAACAAAGAAAAAAGCTTAGAAAAACTGTCGGCGCGCCGACTCAGGCAACAAGCAGACCTTTTTGAAACTTGAATCGGCTTGAGCCACCACGTCTTTAGGGAACGTGGAATTTTGTTTGCCTCTGCCGACTTTGCCCAGTGTGTGTGAGTGCTAAACACACACAGACACACACATAGACACACACATAGACACACACATAGACACGCACATAGACATACACATAGACACACACATAGACACACACATAGACACACACACAGACACACACACATAGACACACATAGACACACACATAGACACACACACAGACACACACATAGACACACACATAGACACACACATAGACACGCACATAGACATACACATAGACACACACATAGACACACACATAGACACACACATAGACACACACATAGACACACACATAGACACACACACATAGACACACACACATAGACACACACATAGACATACACATAGACACACACATAGACACACACATAGACACACACATAGACACACACATAGACACACACACATAGACACACACATAGACACACACATAGACACACACATAGACACACACACATAGACACACACACATAGACACACACATAGACACACACATAGACATACACATAGACACACACATAGACACACATAGACACACACATAGACACACACACATAGACATACACATAGACACACACATAGACACACACATAGACACACACATAGACACACACACATAGACACACACATAGACACACACACATAGACACACACATAGACACACACATAGACACACACATAGACACACACACATAGACACACACATAGACACACACATAGACACACATAGACACACACATAGACACACACATAGACACACATAGACACACACATAGACACACACATAGACACACACATAGACACACACATAGACACACACATAGACACACACATAGACACACACATAGACACACACATAGACACACACACATAGACACACACATAGACACACACACATAGACACACACATAGACACACAGCGACTATGCGTTATAATAGTAGGCAAGATTTTACATCCAAGCTCTGGATTGTAAAAACTTTCAACAACTATCAATTAAATGGCAGATTGATGATTTTATTATGCGACGCAAAGTTATGGAATATTTTGATGATGTTTTCCCGTTTGGTTTGAGATAGACAGTTACGGCCACAGAGGCTGGTCCATAAAATCAATTGGCAGAGTTGGTGCAGGGCGATGCAGGTGGAACATGTAGATGGGGGTAGACAATGTAACTTCTGACAAAATGTATGGGTATCATTAATCTGCTAATAGATATGTAAAAAATTGTTAGAGGTAGACAATAGGAAAAGTCTAAGAGACTTTGTGAAAGAGAAAAAACATAAATAGGTAGATAATTATAGAAAGGTTAACGATACAACATACCAGAAGGTAGAAATCCGAGAGAATGAGGGTGAAAGAAATGGAGGAAGATATGAAATATAGAAATATGGAGGGATTAGAGAGAGGGAGGGGAGAAATAAGAGAGAGGGAGGGGAGAAATAAGAGAGAGGGAGGGGAGAAATAAGAGAGAGGGAGGGGAAAAATAAGAGAGAGGGAGGGGAGAAATAAGAGAGAGGGGGGAGAAAAAAAGAGAGGGGGGAGAAAAAAAGAGAGGGGGGGAGAAATAAGAGAGAGGGAGGGGAGAAATAAGGGAGAGGGAGGGAAGAAATAAGGGAGAGGGAGGGGAGAAATAAGGGAGAGGGAGGGAAGAAATAAGAGAGAGGGAGGGGAGAAATAAGAGAGAGGGAGGGGAGAAATAAGAGAGAGCAGAAAGTGGCTAGTGAGAAGAGAGGTGTAGGCAGTCAGAGGCAGGTGAGGCATCAGTGTCAGCTGCTAATAGCGGTGATGAAGCATCTGATGAAATACTCTCATAAAAATTTACAGGCAGATGTTGGCATTGTAGAACAATAAGCCCCTGTCCCCCAGGAGGCAGACAGGCAGTTGCCCGCATATTCAAGCCATAATTATCGTGGGTACACAATTTTGGAAGTGGGGGGGGGGGGTTGGCAATGAAATTTCTGGCGTGGCAAATGTTGATAATTTAATGAATGATTGGGATTTCGCAGTACTGTTTGAGCACCTGGCGCGCTCTGGCTTTGCCTCTCCTCCTGTTTTGAGCTTCCAACTGATGAAGACAGTTAGAAGGGGCAGAAATTATTGCCTATCATTTTCATTTTGTTGCGCGCTAAAAGAAAAAACAATGCGTTGGGAGTTTTTGGAGCAGAAGTTTGCGACCCAATCCAAACCGGAACTCAGGGGAAGTTAGTCAGTCAGTTTCCTGGATTCTTTCTTTTTTTAAACTCATCTCCGAAGATGTAAATTCTCATTGCACCCTGGGAGGCAGGTTAGTTGGCATAATTTGGGTAAAAAAAGAGGGGAAAAATACTTTTCCGGTCTAGAGAAATGTTGCAATTTTTTATCCCAGATGGGCGCCTGAGCTGAATGGCGCTCCGATTTGCGGACTGTGCCATCCCGTGCAGCTTTGAAGCGTAGCTAACCTGGCTGTAGCAAATTTTTTTGGCTAGCTAGCTAGGGAGGCTGAAGTACTTTGTTTCTTAAATCACTGGCTGATTTAGCCTCGTTTGACTGGCTGAACACGGACTGGAACTGTGGATTCGAATTTGGCTTTTAATTTTCGGACTTGAAAATACATGAAGTTTTAAAGCGAGCCAGGTTGGAAACGGAGCGCCTGACAGAGAAAGTAGGAAGTGTGGAAAGCAGCGATAGCTATTGGTGAGACTTTGAGGGATAAATACTCATAGGGAGATGAGGATAAAGATACGGAGAGGGTTAAGAAAGAGTAAGTGATAGGAAGAGATACTGAGAATTTTAGAGAGATAAGGATTGATAGGGAGGGATAGGTAGAGAGAGAGGGAGAGATAGAGATAGGGAGAGATAGGGAGAGAGAGGGAGAGAGGGAGAGAGAGGGAGAGATAGGGAGAGATAGATAGAGATAGGGAGAGATAGGAAGAGAATTAGATAGAGGAAGAGAGCAGAATAGAGAAATGCGAATGAAAACAGACAGGAAGGCGGACACACTGACTGACAAAAGCAGACGAACTCTTACGCAGAGCAAGTTGTTTCCAAGTGATTCTTGCCAGGATCTTAACCAGACTACTTACAAATTCCTAATAATTCTCCACCCACAAAAATGCTAGCTTGCACATTAAAGTGAATTAAAGTAAAAAAAAACTTAAAAGCCAGAGAGACAGTTACTGAAATGAGAGGCGCAATGCTCGGTATTTCCAATTCAGAGCAAGAAATGGCAGCCGCAAACTTCGCACTCTTTGAAGTTCAAGAATGCGTAAAATTTTGTGTTTTTTTCAACCAAAAAGCAGACGAGTTTTCGGGGGCAGCAGCTTTTGCGGATTCTCTCAGTGCGACGACTTGCTTTTAGCCGCAGCAGCTGAACCAACTGCCTAATGTCTCAATTTTCAATGCGTTATTCCGACTCTATCTGTCTCAACTATGTGTGAGAGAGTTTTTTTATTATTAAAAAAACGGAAGCAGTGCGCCCGTTCCGTGGATTTCTAAGCCAAACACTTGCACTGGAAGATCTTTCGAAGAAACTTTCGAAAAGACGCACATTTTCTATCGAGTGTCTGTTTTTGTTCGACAATTGAAAAGTTGCTTTCGCCATAATCTCTATAGCGGAGCATCTGGTGCAGCTCAGCTGGTGAATCTCCATTAGGGGGGGGGGGGGGGCTGCGGTTTAGTTTGGACTCACCGCCCCGCGCATTGTGGCCCAGCCCACAATAATGCAAATGCCTTTCTTATCAGAATTCTGATCCTTCGTCTTTGGAGAGCTAGTTTGAGAATGAAATCTGATTAACTCTTCAACAACTAATATAGATTGTTCGGTTGAAAAAAACACACACAAAGAATGCAGTCAATTGAGCCGAAATTTATTGCGTAATCAAACTGAAGCACTCGAATGCTTGGGGAAGATTATCCCTACTCCCCGTCTAAAACCAGTCCTCCTTCACTCGTGTTTTTGTGTAAGCCGAGAGCCGCTTAAGAAGTCGAGCAACCTCTGCTTATTAACATGGGGATATTGGGATAATTGAAGGCGAAGAGAGCAAACTAAAAATCCCACAGTTTAAATTGCCCCCCCTACCCGGGTGCTGATATAGTGGCATAAGTATTGTCTGATGCCCGCTTCTAGCTGACAGCTGTCGGAATCTTTAGAGTTTGAAGTAATTTTGCGATTCCAACAAATGCCAATGATCGGGGATGAAGATTTCATGGAGGTACAGGACTAGACATCATATATTTATTAGATTAGACTCCACGAGACTTTGGAATTAGCTACCAGAAGAGGTTTGTTATTAGACCACTGAGCGATTTTTATACAGCTGGCATTGGATTAAAACACAAAAAGGCAGGCAACCTTCAACCTTTGTACCAAGCAGCAAATTTCTGTCTAATTGATGAAAAAAACTCCTGTAAAAGAAGACAATTTTAAGCAGCATTTCAGCCCACAAAAATGTCTTTCTTGTCTCTTTGCTAAGAAAACAAGTTGGTTAAGCCAGATGTTCAAAAACACGCAACAGTCTCTCTTTCTGGCCTCCAGGCCCCAAGTTCCATTAATTAAAAATCATGCGTGCATCAAATATAGCGGAGACACTTAACCAGCAGACAACAAAGAAGAAAAATGATAGAATTGCTTCAAATTGCGCTTAAAACTTCCCCGCCTCTTCAACCGCCACCCCTCCATCATTTTCTAAGCCCATCTTCACGTCAAATCGCTCAAATTGATTTATTGTTTGAGTGGCAAGTGGCCCGCACCCAAGCCCAGTTTCTATCGGGAAACAATGAGTTGGAGGAATGCAGAGAGACAGAAATGCAGTGACTGAAAGCAACAAAGACAAAAATTGCATTCAGCATGTAATTAACTGTGTGACTGACTGCCGTTGTCACGTCAGGCCACTATTTTTTTTCAGAAAATCCCCCCTCTAAAACAAAAGCATTTCCCCGTTAGGAGTCGGCGCCAGTTTAGCCTTGCATTAAGAAATGTTCTCCGTTTGACTTTCTTTTCCAATTTTAGAAAAGGCCTTGAGCTCGCTAACCACCCGAATCCCAAAGTCGCTCGTCGGGGGGGGGGGGGGGTCTAGCCAGTTTGGGGATAAATATTTGCGCTGCAGGTTCTGAGCGGCGGGTGAGGCGGATCCCATGTAAAACGCAGGGGAAAGATCGAGAGGAAACCTACGAGGGGGGAACAAATGGAAATTCTTGTGGACACTGTGAATTGAGCAACAGAGGTCAGGCAAGAAAGATTGCCGAACAAAAATTTTTCTGTGAGAAAATTTTTTAACTTTCCTTGTCCCAGACATAATGTTGGACCAATGTGCTTCCCTCTTGTTAGTCGAATAGACATTTAGAAGGGGAGTTTTCCAACTTCTTGAGTATTTTACAAATCAGCAGAGAATGAGGAAAATTTTTGGGAGAAACAAGATTTATAAATCTATTGGGATAATTCAGAAATATACAGGGAAAACTGGGAAATCTATAGGGAAGATTGGTAAATCTATAAGGAAGATTGGGAATTCTATAGGGAAAATTGGGAAATTAATTGGGAAGATTGGGAAATCTATAGGAAAGATAGGGAAATCTATAGTGAAAGTCGGGAAATCAATAGGGAAGATTGGGAAATCTAAAGGGAAGATTTAGAAATCTATAGGGAAGATTGGGAAATCAATAGGGAAGATTAGGAAATCTACAGGGAAAGTTAGGAAATCTATGGAGAAGATTCGGAAATCTTCAGGAAAGATTCCGAAGTCGGTATTATTTATCAATCCTTTGGAAATTAAAAGAAATCAATTGCATTTGTTCATGCTTGGAGAATATTTGGAATTAGCCATAACTAAACGAACACTTATTGAACTCAATAGGAAAAGAATAACAATGCAAAAATGGAATTTACAAATATTTTGCTGCCCAAGTGTTGGCTAACCAGCCAGACCCGCAGGGAAATGCAAAGCCCAAACTAGAGGGAGGCTACAGAAGCTTCCCAGTTCCCAGTCCCCCTCCCCCAAAGCAGAAATCCCTGTCGGAACAAAAGGTAGCTACTTGAGATTTTCCACCACAAACTTGGAGCGCCCGCGGGTTCCGCTCTGAAGTGGCGCCGGCTGAGGGCTGCCACCCCCTCCTGAACCATGCGAACAGCAAGTTAGCGGGATGAGCGACTGTTTTAGGTGCGTGCAGGTAGCAGGTAAAAGCAGTACAAGCCAAGCGAAGGGTTCGCGCTTGTTGGAAACAATGAAATCTGTAGAGGCTTTTAGGTCTCTTGTACGACAGTAATGGATTGTCACTTACGCCTTTCGATTGTTTCATTTGATTTTTTAAACGCAATTTTGACAATAAATTTTTTGATATATCTATGAGTCACATTTTTTATGAATCTTAAACTTCTTCTGAAATAACTGTTATTTTTTTTCTTAAAGCTAGTAATTATTTTTGCGCTACATATCGGTGTCTTAGGCAAATTGGTGATATCTTCTCTGTGATGTCTCTTCTCTGTGATGTCTATTCTCTGTGATATCTCTTCTCTGTGATATCTCTTCTCTGTGATATCTCTTCTCTGTGATATCTCTTCTCTGTGATATCTCTTCTCTGTGATATCTCTTCTCTGTGATATCTCTTCTCTGTGATATCTCTTCTCTGTGATATCTCTTCTCTGTGATATCTCTTCTCTGTGATGTCTCTTCTCTGTGATGTCTATTCTCTGTGATATCTCTTCTCTGTGATATCTCTTCTCTGTGATATCTCTTCACTGTGATATCACCTCTCTGTGATATCTCCTCTCTGTGATATCTCCTTTCTGTGACATCTCTTCTCTGTGATATCTCTTCACTGTGACATCTCCTCCCTGTGATATCTCCTCTCTGTGATATCTCCTCTCTGTGACATCTCTTCTCTGTGATATCTCTTCTGTGTGATATCTACTCTCTGTGATATCTCTCCTGTGATATCTCTTCTCTGTGATATCTCCTCTCTGTGATATCTCTTCTCTGTGATATTTCTTCTCTGTGACATCCTTTATCTCTCGCCTGTCTTGTCTCTTTTCTCCTTGATTGTCCTTTTCCCTTTCTGGTTTCTCCTCTACTCTTTCTCTTCTGCTCTAGTCTCCCTCTATCTTATTTCTCACTAGCCAGCTCTCCCCTGCTTCATATTACTTAAAGCCATTTCGATTCACTTTTCTCATTCTGGCTCTGTGTCCCAATAAAAAGCGAGAATGCGGAGACGGGCAAAAAAAAGAAAGAGGATGGAACGGAAAGGAACTCACACCTGAATGGGGTCGGGTTGAGATGGCGGAGTGTGCGGCAAGGTGGCTGGCGCGTCATTATTCAAGGCAGCTTTTTTCCCCTATTATTGGGCCTATCGTTACTTGCAGCGGGATTTTATCAATAATTAAAAACTGCTGCCTGTTGGAGGAATGTCCCGGCGGCAGGGGGGGGGGAGGATCGGGCTGACCCGACGGCTGTAGCATCTGTCAGTCAGTCACCCCCGCCTTCCATCGACTGCAGGCAAATTCATTTTCATTGATTGGCTTTAATAGAGTCCGTTTTAATTTAGGATTTTTTAGGGGATTTTTTTCAAGAATGCCAGATTTGGTTCGAGAAAAATTATTGCTTTCGACGGTAACAACTTCGTAAATTAATTCATCTAAACCTGTTGTAATTAAATTATAAGCCATTTAGTTAAAAATTGCGTTAAAGTATAAGAGTGATGGCGAAATAGAGAAACTGACGCAACACCCTGGGCGTAAGATTGATGGCGGAATAGAGAAACCGCAACACCCTGGGCCTTGAGCTAGGCAAGGTGGACAATGCCTAAACTCTGCACAACTTTCAGTTGAAAAGTGCCCTCAAGCTGGGATAATGGCTGCCTTCTGAGAAGTTAGTCGGCGGGTGGCTAACTGAGGTGTTAGTCAGCCAGCCAGTTTGCTACAGAACTCCGCGCAACTTTCCAGTTTCCAAGGCCTTCTTGGCTGGCTTTACTGCCTGCCCGGGCCACTTGCTTCTGCTGCATGAAGGCTGAGCTGTGGGCCGCATTTTTTTTCCACCGGACACTGACTCAGTGACTTGCGCCACCCTGGTTGCAGCCATTCGCTCCGGTTAGAGATAGATAGATAGATAGATAGATAGATAGATAGATAGATAGATAGATAGATAGATAGATAGATAGATAGATAGATAGATAGATAGATAGATAGATAGATAGATAGATAGATAGATAGATAGATAGATAGATAGATAGATAGATAGATAGATAGATAGATAGATAGATAGATAGATAGATAGATAGATAGATAGATAGATAGATAGATAGATAGATAGATAGATAGATAGATAGATAGATAGATAGATAGATAGATAGATAGATAGATAGATAGATAGATAGATAGATAGATAGATAGATAGATAGATAGATAGATAGATAGATAGATAGATAGATAGATAGATAGATAGATAGATAGATAGATAGATAGATAGATAGATAGATAGATAGATAGATAGATAGATAGATAGATAGATAGATAGATAGATAGATAGATAGATAGATAGATAGATAGATAGATAGATAGATAGATAGATAGATAGATAGATAGATAGATAGATAGATAGATAGATAGATAGATAGATAGATAGATAGATAGATAGATAGATAGATAGATAGATAGATAGATAGATAGATAGATAGATAGATAGATAGATAGATAGATAGATAGATAGATAGATAGATAGATAGATAGATAGATAGATAGATAGATAGATAGATAGATAGATAGATAGATAGATAGATAGATAGATAGATAGATAGATAGATAGATAGATAGATAGATAGATAGATAGATAGATAGATAGATAGATAGATAGATAGATAGATAGATAGATAGATAGATAGATAGATAGATAGATAGATAGATAGATAGATAGATAGATAGATAGATAGATAGATAGATAGATAGATAGATAGATAGATAGATAGATAGATAGATAGATAGATAGATAGATAGATAGATAGATAGATAGATAGATAGATAGATAGATAGATAGATAGATAGATAGATAGATAGATAGATAGATAGATAGATAGATAGATAGATAGATAGATAGATAGATAGATAGATAGATAGATAGATAGATAGATAGATAGATAGATAGATAGATAGATAGATAGATAGATAGATAGATAGATAGATAGATAGATAGATAGATAGATAGATAGATAGATAGATAGATAGATAGATAGATAGATAGATAGATAGATAGATAGATAGATAGATAGATAGATAGATAGATAGATAGATAGATAGATAGATAGATAGATAGATAGATAGATAGATAGATAGATAGATAGATAGATAGATAGATAGATAGATAGATAGATAGATAGATAGATAGATAGATAGATAGATAGATAGATAGATAGATAGATAGATAGATAGATAGATAGATAGATAGATAGATAGATAGATAGATAGATAGATAGATAGATAGATAGATAGATAGATAGATAGATAGATAGATAGATAGATAGATAGATAGATAGATAGATAGATAGATAGATAGATAGATAGATAGATAGATAGATAGATAGATAGATAGATAGATAGATAGATAGATAGATAGATAGATAGATAGATAGATAGATAGATAGATAGATAGATAGATAGATAGATAGATAGATAGATAGATAGATAGATAGATAGATAGATAGATAGATAGATAGATAGATAGATAGATAGATAGATAGATAGATAGATAGATAGATAGATAGATAGATAGATAGATAGATAGATAGATAGATAGATAGATAGATAGATAGATAGATAGATAGATAGATAGATAGATAGATAGATAGATAGATAGATAGATAGATAGATAGATAGATAGATAGATAGATAGATAGATAGATAGATAGATAGATAGATAGATAGATAGATAGATAGATAGATAGATAGATAGATAGATAGATAGATAGATAGATAGATAGATAGATAGATAGATAGATAGATAGATAGATAGATAGATAGATAGATAGATAGATAGATAGATAGATAGATAGATAGATAGATAGATAGATAGATAGATAGATAGATAGATAGATAGATAGATAGATAGATAGATAGATAGATAGATAGATAGATAGATAGATAGATAGATAGATAGATAGATAGATAGATAGATAGATAGATAGATAGATAGATAGATAGATAGATAGATAGATAGATAGATAGATAGATAGATAGATAGATAGATAGATAGATAGATAGATAGATAGATAGATAGATAGATAGATAGATAGATAGATAGATAGATAGATAGATAGATAGATAGATAGATAGATAGATAGATAGATAGATAGATAGATAGATAGATAGATAGATAGATAGATAGATAGATAGATAGATAGATAGATAGATAGATAGATAGATAGATAGATAGATAGATAGATAGATAGATAGATAGATAGATAGATAGATAGATAGATAGATAGATAGATAGATAGATAGATAGATAGATAGATAGATAGATAGATAGATAGATAGATAGATAGATAGATAGATAGATAGATAGATAGATAGATAGATAGATAGATAGATAGATAGATAGATAGATAGATAGATAGATAGATAGATAGATAGATAGATAGATAGATAGATAGATAGATAGATAGATAGATAGATAGATAGATAGATAGATAGATAGATAGATAGATAGATAGATAGATAGATAGATAGATAGATAGATAGATAGATAGATAGATAGATAGATAGATAGATAGATAGATTGATTGATTGATTGATGCCTCCTGCTACCGAGGCTTGATTATAATTGCATCAATTTGCCACTGGGGTCACTGAAAAGCCAGCCAGCTCTTCCTATTCAACAGGCGCGCAGTGAAAAACTCCACCCACCAAGTCCAAGTAGAACCGGGGCAGCACCGGCAAGTCAATCTGTCAACGCTGACTGCCCCGATGTAACCCAATGAACGGCGTACGTTAAGCTGCCTGTCACAAGCATCTACGGCCTAGTCAGGGGGTGGGGTCAATTGCCCTCTTCTAACACAAAAAAATTTTCCCGCATTTCATTCGCAATCGCATTGTTCTGAAGTTGCTGGGAATTAGTGAGCTTATTAATAATTCATATAAAAACCTTTGGATTAATGTTGCAAGCCAATTTGTTTAGCTGTTTTATGGTGGCATTCTTCAAGTGGGGTTAGGCGTGGCTATGCTTGAGACTGTTTGAGGTTTCTTTTTGGTTGATTTCAAACCGGGCGTGTTATTAATCACTCCTGCCATTGTTCCCTAATCTCCCAACTTCCGTGTTAACAGCCCCATCACTCACCGAGCACGGTGACGTCAGCGTGCGAGCTGGCCGCCTGAATTCTCAGCAGCGCCCTGCACTGGTAGATCCCGTTGTGACTTGGCGTCAGTCCCGTCAGCGTCAGACTGCCGTTGGCGTCGGCGTATTCGCCGATATCGTCAAATCCTGGCACCGAGTCGATCGCTCCGCAGCTGCCCAGAGCTGGCTGGCAGCGCAGAAGAGTTCTTGGCGCCGACAAGGGCGCCGTGAACTTCCAGATGATGTAGGACGGCTGCTGGTTGAACCGGCAGCTGAGCGTCAGGTTGCTGCCGAGTGGTAGAGCGACGTTGCTAAGCGACTGCGTCAGTTGGAGAGAGTCGCCAACTGCGAGGTTGACGCCTGAGAGGAGGGGTGATTGTGGGATTGTAGGTTATTTTCAGTCTGATTCTCGCTCCCTGATTCTCATTATTTGATTCTCGCTCCCTGATTCTCATTATTTGATTCTCGCTCCCTGATTCTCATTGTGTCATTCTCGCTTTCTAATTCTTCATATTTGATTCTCGCTCCATGATTATCAATATTTGATTCTCGCTCCTTCATTCTTATTATGTGGTTCTCGCTCCCTGATTCTCATTGTTTGATTCTCGCTCCCTGATTCTCATTGTTTGATTCTCGCTCCCTGAATCTCAATATTTAATTCTCGCTCCCTGATTCTCATTGTTTGATTCTCGCTCCCTGATTCTCATTGTTTGATTCTCGCTCCCTGATTCTCATTGTTTGATTCTCGCTCCCTGATTCTCATTGTTTGATTCTCGCTCCCTGAATCTCATTGTTTGATTCTCGCTCCCTGATTCTCATTGTTTGATTCTCGCTCCCTGATTCTCATTGTTTGATTCTCGCTCCCTGAATCTCAATGTTTAATTCTCGCTCCTTGATTCTCATTATTTGATTCTCGCTACCTGATTCTCATTATTTGATTCTCGCTCCCTGATTCTCATTGTTTGATTCTCGCTCCCTGATTCTCATTGTTTGATTCTCGCTCCCTGATTCTCATTGTTTGATTCTCGCTCCCTGAATCTCAATGTTTAATTCTCGCTCCTTGATTCTCATTGTATGATTCTCGCGTCCCGACTCTTACTATTTGATTTTCACCCCCCCCGATTCTCGCCTCTGATTCTCATTGTTTGATTCTCGCTTCATGATTCTCGTCTTTATTCATGATTCTTGTCACCGGATTGTAATTAACGAATTCCCGTATTGAAGTCTGATTGTGTTTGGCTGATTTTCTTTTCTGATTCTCGTCGCCTCATTATCGCTGTCTGATTCCTGTTCCTGTTTCTGAGATGTTGGATTCGAAGTTTCAATTTTAATTTTGAATAATAAAATACGTCACGTGGTAGACTGGCCTACTCAGTTATAATAAAATCGTATATTTGCAAAAGAATTTGAAATCAGCTTTTATGCCAATAAATTGAAAGACCATCAGTTTGACGGCACCTGATTAATTAATCACTAGCTAATGCACAGAAATCCGCATGGATATGATTGAGCCGACAATGCCGCGTCAGTCTGGGGCGTGGCAGTGGCCCGGCTCCGGTGGCCATAAATTTATCATCTCTACTAACGAAATCTCAAAAACAGGCGAAGAGGGAAGCCCCCGTGGCAGGTTCGGTCAGCTGGACACAGACGGCAGATAACTGACCATAAATAATCCCCGCCAAATGGAGCGACGGAGCGACACGTTTTCGATAGAGGAGTTTTTCGACTCGACTCAATCAACCGGCACAACAGACTGGGAATGCGGGCTTCAGCGGCTTCATCTGACAATGGAATCTTCTGCGAGGCGTAACGGGGTAGAGAGAAACAAAGAGAGAAGCTGGGCGAATGAAAGACAGGAAGGAAAGAATGCTGCCCGGGAAATTGGTCTTCTTCTTGCCGGCTTCCTGGGGAGTTTTATCCCCTCTACCCCCCTCCCCACCTAAGACAACAAAGAGGGCTTGGAAGCCGCCTCACTGTGCCTACCGTGGCAACCAGTTGACAAAAAATGTTGAGCAAGGTTTTTGGGACAATTTGTTCATTATAGAAAAAAATTCGTTTCTTCAATTTCTGAATGCTTCTATCTTTGGAGATAATTGATCTGAGTTTTTTAAGAATATCTCCTAATTTCAATTGAAGTCTTTGTTCCCCATATTCTAGAAGATTTCGGGTAGAATAATTTCAGTCTTATTCGTTCCTGATTCCTTTTTGATTACCGATTGATTTCTTATTTGATTCCACCTTGCTTCCTTCCTTGATTCCTCCCTGATTCCTCTTAGACTCCTTCCTGATTCCTCCTTGATTCCTTTCTGATTCCTCCTTGATTCCTTTCTGATTCTTCCTTGATTCCGTTCTGATTCCTTTTTGATTCCTCCTTGATTCCTCCCTGATTCCTCCTTGACTCCTTCCTGATTCCTCCTTGATTCCTCCTTGACTCCTCCCTGATTCCTCCTTGATTCCTCCTTGATTCCTCCCTGATTCCTCCTTGATTCCTCCTTGACTCCTTCCTGATTCCTCCCTGATTCCTCCCTGATTCCTCCCTGATTCCTCCCTGATTCCTCCTTGACTCCTTCCTGATTCCTCCTTGACTCCTCCCTGATTCCTCCCTGATTCCTCCTTGATTCCTCCCTGATTCCTCCTTGATTCCTCCTTGATTCCTTCCTGATTCCTCCTTGATTCCTTCCTGATTCCTCCTTGACTCCTCCCTGATTCCTCCTTGACTCCTCCCTGATTCCTCCTTGATTCCTCCTTGATTCCTCCCTGATTCCTCCTTGATTCCTCCTTGATTCCTCCTTGATTCCTTCCTGATTCCTCCTTGATTCCTTCCTGATTCCTCCTTGATTCCTTCCTGATTCCTTCCTGATTCCTCCTTGATTCCTCCCTAATTCCTCATTCATTCCTCTCTGATTCCTCTTTGATTTCTTTCTGATTCCTCCTTGATTCCTTCCTGATTCCCTGATTGCTCTGTGGTTCGTTTTTTGATAATCAAGGATTCCTAGCTACTTACTTCTGCTGTGGGATCTCCTGTGCATTTAGGCGATTCCTCTGATCTCGCAGCCATTTCCTCAATTTTCATTCTGCTATGTCGGCATGCTCGCACAAGCCAGATCTGAGCCAACACCGGTTCCATCAGCGTTTTTGTGCTGCCCGCAATTGGACCAATTTTTTTTCTGTGACACACAAACACCAAAAAATGTCTGTAGACGTTAGCTAGCTAGGGACAAAGATCAATACTTATTTGGGCTATTAAAGCAGAAAATTACTGGGCTATCCTTAGTCAAACTAAAAAAACCAGTCAAATTTAACTTCAAGGCGGAAGTTTGTTAGCTATTGTTTGACGGGGTAAATGCCGTGGCTAATCCCTGGTGAACACGCGACAAAGAGACCGGTTAAACAATGTCACCAGTGGCAATTGTGCCATAGTTTTCCTATGGTTAATTTTACACAAGAAATCGTAGATTTTTTGGGTCGGATACGAGGTGGCTCTTTGAGAAATAGGGAGGGAGATTCTTAGGGAAGAGACACTGGGATATTCTTAGGGAGAGACACTGGGAGATTCTTAGGGGAGAGACACTGGGAGATTCTTAGGGGAGAGACACTGGGAGATTCTTAGGGGAGAGACACTGGGAGATTCTTGGAGAGAGACACTGGGAGATTCTTGGAGAGAGACACTGGGATATTCTTAGGGGAGAGACACTGGGAGATTCTTAGGGGAGAGACACTGGGAGATTCTTAGGGGAGAGACACTGGGAGATTCTTGGAGAGAGACACTGGGAGATTCTTGGAGAGAGACACTGGGATATTCTTAGGGGAGAGACACTGGGAGATTCTTGGAGAGAGACACTGGGAGATTCTTAGGGAAGAGACACTGGGAGATTCTTAGGGGAGAGACACAGGGATATTCTTAGGGAGAGACACTGGGAGATTCTTAGGGGAGAGACACTGGGAGATTCTTAGGGGAGAGACACTGGGAGATTCTTAGGGGAGAGACACTGGGAGATTCTTGGAGAGAGACACTGGGAGATTCTTGGAGAGAGACACTGGGATATTCTTAGGGGAGAGACACTGGGAGATTCTTGGAGAGAGACACTGGGAGATTCTTAGGGGAGAGACACTGGGAGATTCTTAGGGAGAGACACTGGGAGATTCTTAGGGGAGAGACACTGGGAGATTCTTAGGGGAGAGACACTGGGAGATTCTTGGAGAGAGACACTGGGAGATTCTTAGGGGAGAGACACTGGGAGATTCTTAGGGGAGAGACACTGGGAGATTCTTAGGGAGAGACACTGGGAGATTCTTAGGGAGAGACACTGGGAGATTCTTGGAGAGAGACACTGGGAGATTCTTAGGGGAGAGACACTGGGAGATTCTTGGAGAGAGACACTGGGAGATTCTTAGGGAGAGACACTGGGAGATTCTTAGAGAGAGACACTGGGAGATTCTTAGAAGAGACACTGGGAGATTCTTGGAGAGAGACACTGGGAGATTCTTAGAAGAGACACTGGGAGATTCTTAGGGAGAGACACTGGGAGATTCTTAGGGGAGAGACACTGGGAGATTCTTAGGGGAGAGACACTGGGAGATTCTTAGGGGAGAGACACTGGGAGATTCTTGGAGAGAGACACTGGGAGATTCTTGGAGAGAGACACTGGGATATTCTTAGGGGAGAGACACTGGGAGATTCTTGGAGAGAGACACTGGGAGATTCTTAGGGGAGAGACACTGGGAGATTCTTAGGGAGAGACACTGGGAGATTCTTAGGGGAGAGACACTGGGAGATTCTTAGGGGAGAGACACTGGGAGATTCTTGGAGAGAGACACTGGGAGATTCTTAGGGGAGAGACACTGGGAGATTCTTAGGGGAGAGACACTGGGAGATTCTTAGGGAGAGACACTGGGAGATTCTTAGGGAGAGACACTGGGAGATTCTTGAAGAGAGACACTGGGAGATTCTTAGGGGAGAGACACTGGGAGATTCTTGGAGAGAGACACTGGGAGATTCTTAGGGAGAGACACTGGGAGATTCTTAGAGAGAGACACTGGGAGATTCTTAGAAGAGACACTGGGAGATTCTTGGAGAGAGACACTGGGAGATTCTTAGAAGAGACACTGGGAGATTCTTAGGGAGAGACACTGGGAGATTCTTAGGGAGAGACACTGGGAGATTCTTGGAGAGAGACACTGGGAGATTCTTAGGGGAGAGACACTGGGAGATTCTTGGAGAGAGACACTGGGAGATTCTTAGGGAGAGACACTGGGATATTCTTAGAGAGAGACACTGGGAGATTCTTAGAAGAGACACTGGGAGATTCTTGGAGAGAGACACTGGGAGATTCTTAGAAGAGACACTGGGAGATTCTTAGGGGAGAGACACAGGGAGATTCTTAGGGGAGAGAAGCATGGAGAATCTAAGGGAGAGACACTGGGAGATTCTTAGAGGAGAGACACTGGGAGATTCTTAGGGGAGAGAAGCATGGAGAATCTAAGGGAGAGACACTGGGAGATTCTTAGGGAGAGACACTGGGAGATTCTTAGGGAGAGACACTGGGAGATTCTTAGGGGAGAGACACTGGGAGATTCTTGAAGAGAGACACTGGGAGATTCTTAGGGGAGAGACACTGGGAGATTCTTAGGGAGAGACACTGGGAGATTCTTAGGGAGAGACACAGGGATATTCTTGGAGAGACACTGGGATATTCTTGGAGAGAGACACTGGGAGATTCTTAGGGAGAGACACTGGGAGATTCGTAGGGGAGAGACACTGGGAGATTCGTAGGGGAGAGACACTGGGAGATTCTTAGGGGAGAGTCACTGGGAGATTCTTAGGGAGAGACACTGGGAGATTCTTAGGGAGAGACACTGGGAGATTCTTAGGGGAGAGACACTGGGAGATTCTTAGGGGAGAGACACTGGGAGATTCTTAGGGGAGAGACGCATTGAGAATCTAAGCCCTAAGGGAGAGACACTGGGAGATTTTCACGGATGTACACGGGAAGATTCTTCAGAATATTTGTAAATAGGAGGTAGAGAAAACGAAGGTTTGGAGAATATTTTTGAAAATTTATTGAAGAAAGTTACAAATAAAGAGACTAATAGAAAATCCATCAGCGGAAACTGCCTAGACTGAAGTAATGAATTGAACAATTAAGAAAAGTTATACCATGAGGGTTGGTACTCAAGAGGCCTGCCAGAGCATGTGACGTCACTCACCATAAGGCCGATAAAAACCTCAGTTCTTAACAAAGATGAAATTTTTTTCTCCCCAGTCGGAGCTAATCAAAACTGTGAGAGGCTGTGACAGCTCACTGCCGACTGCTGGCGGTGAGTCAGTCAGGTCGAGGTCAACTGCCCAAAGCCATTAATAGATTGATTTCAGCTCCGCAGAGTCAACAGAGTCTGTGACAGATCGGTGTTAGAGTTGCCGACAGGTGCGGGAGATCGAATGTGGGATGAGCTAATTGGTGGGATTTTGGCACAACTGCTGCTGACCAGCTGGGAAGAAGGGCCGATGACTTGAATGGCCGGTTCTAATCCTTTGAATTGATGGGCTGTCATTTGAGATAAAAATTTAAATTAACTCAACTGTAAAACAGTCTGAAAACATTTTAATTCATGCGGGCAGTTATTTTTCCTCAGTGGGCAATCTATCTATCTATCTATCTATCTATCTATCTATCTATCTATCTATCTATCTATCTATCTATCTATCTATCTATCTATCTATCTATCTATCTATCTATCTATCTATCTATCTATCTATCTATCTATCTATCTATCTATCTATCTATCTATCTATCTATCTATCTATCTATCTATCTATCTATCTATCTATCTATCTATCTATCTATCTATCTATCTATCTATCTATCTATCTATCTATCTATCTATCTATCTATCTATCTATCTATCTATCTATCTATCTATCTATCTATCTATCTATCTATCTATCTATCTATCTATCTATCTATCTATCTATCTATCTATCTATCTATCTATCTATCTATCTATCTATCTATCTATCTATCTATCTATCTATCTATCTATCTATCTATCTATCTATCTATCTATCTATCTATCTATCTATCTATCTATCTATCTATCTATCTATCTATCTATCTATCTATCTATCTATCTATCTATCTATCTATCTATCTATCTATCTATCTATCTATCTATCTATCTATCTATCTATCTATCTATCTATCTATCTATCTATCTATCTATCTATCTATCTATCTATCTATCTATCTATCTATCTATCTATCTATCTATCTATCTATCTATCTATCTATCTATCTATCTATCAATCAATCTATCTATCTATCTATCTATCTATCTATCTATCTATCTATCTATCTATCTATCTATCTATCTATCTATCTATCTATCTATCTATCTATCTATCTATCTATCTATCTATCTATCTATCTATCTATCTATCTATCTATCTATCTATCTATCTATCTATCTATCTATCTATCTATCTATCTATCTATCTATCTATCTATCTATCTATCTATCTATCTATCTATCTATCTATCTATCTATCTATCTATCTATCTATCTATCTATCTATCTATCTATCTATCTATCTATCTATCTATCTATCTATCTATCTATCTATCTATCTATCTATCTATCTATCTATCTATCTATCTATCTATCTATCTATCTATCTATCTATCTATCTATCTATCTATCTATCTATCTATCTATCTATCTATCTATCTATCTATCTATCTATCTATCTATCTATCTATCTATCTATCTATCTATCTATCTATCTATCTATCTATCTATCTATCTATCTATCTATCTATCTATCTATCTATCTATCTATCTATCTATCTATCTATCTATCTATCTATCTATCTATCTATCTATCTATCTATCTATCTATCTATCTATCTATCTATCTATCTATCTATCTATCTATCTATCTATCTATCTATCTATCTATCTATCTATCTATCTATCTATCTATCTATCTATCTATCTATCTATCTATCTATCTATCTATCTATCTATCTATCTATCTATCTATCTATCTATCTATCTATCTATCTATCTATCTATCTATCTATCTATCTATCTATCTATCTATCTATCTATCTATCTATCTATCTATCTATCTATCTATCTATCTATCTATCTATCTATCTATCTATCTATCTATCTATCTATCTATCTATCTATCTATCTATCTATCTATCTATCTATCTATCTATCTATCTATCTATCTATCTATCTATCTATCTATCTATCTATCTATCTATCTATCTATCTATCTATCTATCTATCTATCTATCTATCTATCTATCTATCTATCTATCTATCTATCTATCTATCTATCTATCTATTTATCCATCCATCCATCCATCTATCTATCTATCTATCTATCTATCTATCTATCTATCTATCTATCTATCTATCTATCTATCTATCTATCTATCTATCTATCTATCTATCTATCTATCTATCTATCTATCTATCTATCTATCTATCTATCTATCTATCTATCTATCTATCTATCTATCTATCTATCTATCTATCTATCTATCTATCTATCTATCTATCTATCTATCTATCTATCTATCTATCTATCTATCTATCTATCTATCTATCTATCTATCTATCTATCTATCTATCTATCTATCTATCTATCTATCTATCTATCTATCTATCTATCTATCTATCTATCTATCTATCTATCTATCTATCTATCTATCTATCTATCTATCTATCTATCTATCTATCTATCTATCTATCTATCTATCTATCTATCTATCTACGCATTCTGTAGAACTGCAGTGTCCCATAGCCGCCGCAATCATCATTTAATTATCTCAGACGGAGCGATTCCTGTCTTTGTCGCTTGTTTAGTCAATCGCTAATCGGTTTTGCTGAAAAGCGGCAAGCGCGGCACTCACCAGTGGTGACCAAGGACGCGATAGTGAGGACTATTAGCGCAGCTCGGCGGCGGCTCATGACTGCGTTTTTCGCCGTTTGCGGATGTTGCAGGAACAGGCCGTCCTCTTTCGGTGTCCTTGAACTTGTCCGCCGGTGACCCGGAAGCAAACACTGTGTGCAAGCGCTGAAAGATGGAACACGGAGGGCTGGAATAAGAGCGGCAAATTTAGCAAACAGGGGTGGCGATAGACCAGAAAATTCCTTGCGGAACTCCTAGAATGTTTGTTTTATCTGTTTGAACTGTGCAGGTTGCAATTCTGCGACCCAGTTGAATCACGATGGACTGCACTGCGCAGGAGAAGTTAAGCAAAGGAAATGGCGATTAAAATAAGAGGAAAAATTTGTGGAAGGTAGATGTTGGAAATTTGGAATAATCGGGAGGGAAGAAATCGGGAGAGAAAAAACCAGGAGGGAAGAAATCGGGAGGGAAGAAATCGGGAGGGAAGAAATCGGGAGGGAAGGAATCGGGAGGGAAGAAATCGGGAGAGAAAAAACCAGGAGGGAAGAAATCGGGAGAGAAAAAACCAGGAGGGAAGAAATCGGGAGGGAAGAAATCGGGAGGGAAGGAATCGGGAGGGAAGAAATCGGAAGGGAAGAAATCGGGAGGGAAGGAATCGGGAGGGAAGAAATCGGGAGGGAAGAAATCGGGAGGGAAGAAATCGGGAGGGAAGAAATCGGGAGAGAAGAAATCGGGAGGGGAGGAATCGGGAGGGAAGAAATCGGGAGGAAAGATATCGGGAGAGAAGAAATCGGGAGGGAAGAAATCGGGAGAGAAGAAATCGGGAGGGAAGAAACCGGGAGGGAAGAAATCGGGAGGGAAGGAATCGGGAGGGAAGGAATCGGGAGAGAAGAAATCGGGAGAGAAGAAAGCAGGAGGGAAGAAATCGGGAGGGAAGAAATCGGAAGGGAAGAAACCAGGAGGGAAGAAATCGGGAGGGAAGAAACCAGGAGGGAAGAAAGCAGGAGGGAAGAAATCGGAAGGGAAGAAACCAAGAAGGAAGAATTTGGGAGGGAAGAAATCGGGAGGGAAGAAATCGGGAGGGAAGAAATCGGGAGGGAAGAAATCGGGAGGGAAGAAATCGGGAGGGAAGAAATCGGGAGGGAAGAAATCGGGAGGGAAGAAATCGGGAGGGAAGAAATCGGGAGGGAAGAAATCGGGAGGGAAGAAATCGGGAGGGAAGAAATCGGGAGGGAAGAAATCGGGAGGGAAGAAATGAGGATAAGGAAAGCAGATTGGGAAAAGGAGGCAAATTAAAAGTAAAAAGGGAAATAGAATTAGACTATTGGCGTGCCAACTGCAAATCCTTATTTTCATATTCAAATTGAAGGAATTTAAGGATCTCTCTGAAAGTACTGTCGACTCCTTCGGAAGTAAGTGAAAAATGTCAACGAACGAACAGTGGCTGGTTTCACACTGAAACAACGCACAGCACTAAATTGGTTGCTTAGTTAGCGACTAAAACCTGTGGATCGCAGGCTGGTTTGACGCGAATAGCTTAATATAACAGCGCGCCAATTCAACTGAAGTGGGGCAGCTCTTGAAGCAGCAATTCTTAGCTAAGGCAGTGCTGCAAACATACTTAATGCAATAATAATAATTATAATTAATGCTCATAGAGCTGTGCCAGCTCATAGTGGCGATGAAAAAATTTTGATGGGCACTCTTCAAGTGAGCTGCTTGCATAAAAATGTTCTCCACTCCCTTATGCAGTGGAGCAGTTTTGCGTGACTTTTTTAAAAGTAGAAACTGAGAAAAGTGAAAGTGGGGAGGGGCTTGAGTTGCATTTTCAAGTCTGTTTTTTTTCTATCTCAGTGTACGAGTATTTGCCTCGACTATGCAAAAAACAAAGCTTCATACTGGCTAGGATGAAACCATCTTCTGTCGGCTCTTTTGCCATTTGCGGTACTCGCAGTTTCCCGTTCCTATGAGCGTTTTTTCTTCACATGCCATTATAATCCCCTGAATTGGTATCCCCTTCAGCTCACTAAATTTACCCGCGCTCCAGTGTTTTGCGCATCTTATGCGCGTGCGGAAACCTGGCCATTTTTCATTCTGAAACAGGACTCTTCTCTCTGTCTCTTTCTTGTCTTGTCTGTCTATCTATCCATCTATTTCCAGTTGTCCCGCTACCCCCCACTACTAGAGGAAATACAAATGAAGGAAAAAACCCAGTTCCAGTTCCTTCCCTTGGTTGAGCCATCTGTCCCTTTTTGCTCCCGTATAAGAGGCAGTGAGTAGCTGCGGAGCTGCTAGCTATGCCAACTAACGGGTTAGGGGGGCAGGCAGAAACATCCCCCCAGGGGCAGCAAGTTGCAGAGGTGCCTGCGGGACGGAGGACCAGCTGCGACCCCCCTGTGGGCAGTTGGGGGATCTTGGCATTCGAGCAGGTCTACCATCTAACAGCAAGTTCGATGCGTGAAAGCCCCGAGCTGTCAGTGTGAATAAATGAACGACTGAATGCGAGAATCAGACCGGGGGTCTCAAATATTCATAGCCCGTTTGTTATCAATTGGGGTGTTTGAGGCTTTTCGACCCGTGGGAAAACAAGCGACGACTTCCCCCCGTTGCGGGGCGCGAAAAATAAACCCAATTAAGTGTTTGGGGAAGGGGGAGAAAGTCTCTTGGGGGACCTAGGTGGGAAATGAAGGAAGAAGGCCGGTGCAAGCATTTGATTGATTTAATGTTCGATGCGTTTTGTTTCTATGCGCCGGGGCTCAGGGCCTCAGGTTTGTTTGTATTCATCAGCTGGATAGTCTGGATTTTGATGATTATGGGGCGCCTCCGCGTATGGTTCGATGGCCACCCATGAAGGCAGTTTGAGATTGAAACTCGGAAGCATCGATTTAACACCTTGGGTGGGAGAAATTTCCCAACTAAATTAACTGGAGTGTGGGACTGAGTGATGTAGTGGATCTATATCGTAAGGGCTATTAACCTTTTTTATGAGAAACAGGACTTTGGGATTGAAAATATAGGGATTTAAGTTAAGTTATTCATCATGATTATGATTATGATTGCGATCATGATGCAGATGATGATTATGATGATAATAATGATGATGATAGGGGGCTGAGTGGCTCGGCGGTCTAGCGCGTCTGCCTTGTGTGCCACTGGTCCCGCCTTGTAGGTTGGCTATTTCCCCTAGCGCGGTTTCGTGCGCAGGGTCACATTAATTTTGGGGCCTTGTGCACGAATTGGTTGGGCTATGGGCCAGTTGTGCTATTTACGAGGGCAACCCCCCAAGACATAGAGAGTGTACATTCCTGGAACCGCCGCTTGTACACCCTATGTGAGTGCGTGACTGGGTGCCGGCCTGTGTTTGTGTCTATGCCTGCATACCGCATTTAGTGTGACTGAACGCGCTTCAGGAGTCAGCGCAGTGGACAGTCATGCCCAGTAGCTGGTTGTGGGACGATGTCGCTTTAAGCGTCAAAGTGCCTGCAGCCCTCCTGCAAATTTAGCTAAATGATGATGATGATGACGATTATGATGATGACGATAATCCTGATTATGATAAAAATAATGATAATTATTATGGTGATGATGATGACAATAATAATAATTATTATTTTTATTATTATGGTGATGATGTCGATGATGACTAAGGCAGTAAGATCAATATTGACATGTACAAGCTAAGTAAGAAAAATAAAAAAATTCGCGCAAAACATCTGTTTATTGACTGTCATGGCTACTAAAAGTGCATTCGATCAAGCAAGCTAAATATCCCAAGAGGCCGCAATCAGGGCCCGCATTTAAAATTCTCTCATCTTTAACCCGGAGAAAATCTTTGCAATCAATAGCATCGGGGTGACGGTATTGATCTCTAAATCTTATTGTTGAGAATGAAGCTCGTTAAAAACTCGAAACTTTTTGTCGTAAATTGTGAAAATTTTGCGAATTCAATGCAAGCCTGATGATGGAAAACAGCTGGTAGAGGGTGAGATAGAAGTTACAGTTTTAGATTTGGGTCAGGGGTTTGGATAGAATGAATGGTTAATGCGGTGCTACATGGGATAGTTGAAGGATGAGAAATGAATGTTAGAAGACCAGACATAAATGTCAGATCGAGAGAAAGAAGTCTTAGAGGGTGAGATATAGGGTGAGATGTTAGTGTCATAGGATGAGATGTAAGTGTCATAGGGTTAGATTTAAGTGTCATAGGGTGAGATTTAAGTGTCATAGGGTTAGATGTAAGTGTCATAGGGTGAGATTTAAGTGTCATAGGGTTAGATGTAGGTGTCATAGGGTTAGATTTAAGTGCCATAGGGTGAGATGTAAGTGTCATAGGGTTAGATGTAGGTGTCATAGGGTGAGATTTAAGTGTCATAGGGTTAGATGTAAGTGTCATAGGGTTAGATGTAGGTGTCATAGGGTGAAAGGTAAGTGTCATAGAGTGAGACGTAAGTTCCATACAGTGAGACTTAAGTGTCGTAGGGTGAGATGTAAGTATTATAGAGTGAGATGTAAGTTTCATAGGGTGAGATGTAAGTGTCATAGGGTGAGACGTAAGTGCGATAAAGTGAGACGTATGTGTCATGAGGTTAGACGTAAGTGCCTGAGGAACAAGGTGAATCAGTGCATGGAGGTTCGGATGGCTTGAAGGTAAAAATCAGCTAAACACTACTCATTAGCTTGGCTAAAAAAAAATTCATCAAGTATATATATATTTCTTTGCACGGGTCAGCAGCTGCGTTAAACTGATTCTTAGAAAGTTTCTACGCAGGAAAAAGTCCCACCAAACTTTTAATATGGTGTTGGTCTGTCTTACTGGATGTAGCATTATAAACCAAAATAGCGTGTATTCGCGAATATTGCAGTAGCCACTAATTGCCTGCACCCTCTTCCCCCTCCCCAGCAACGCAGAAGAAGAAGATGATGCCGACTTAATTGGACAAGCAAGAAATTCGGCGACGCGGTCGTCTTTCTCGCGCCAGGCCTTCTCGGAAAAAAAAGAATCGAAATTCTAAGAAAGGCAAGAGAAATCCGAGCGCTCACGGAGGGAAGGGATCGAGCTCCAATCGAGTTAATTGTGCGACGGAGCAACTGGGGAAGTGGATTTCCGAGCCAAATTGAATTCCCATTTTGGCAGCGCTGCCACTAGGGGAGATTTTTTATTTTAAAAATTTTTGCGAATTTTTGCGCCGAGAGGGCCCGTGACGCAATCTCGTCAGTCAGCCCCATCGCGCAGCCTTGCCTCAGCCCGTCGCTGCCTGCTCTTCCTCATCCAGATTCAACTGCATTGCTTGATCTCACTTCTCACATCTCATGCAAGCCCAGCCTTTTCCATCCTTCCTCATCCCATCCTACGTCCCCGAGCTCACCCTATCTCAACCTATCTCATCATATCTCATCCGACCTCATCCAATCTCATCCAATCTCATCCGACCTCATCCAATCTCATCCTATCTCATCCAACTTCATCCTATCTCACCCTATCTCACCCTATCTCACCCGATCTCATCTTATCTCACCCTATCTCACCCTATCTCACCCTATCTCACCCAATCTCACCCTATCTCACCCTATCTCATCCTATCTCATCCTATCTCACCCTATCTCACCCTATCTCACCCTATCTCACCCTTTCTCATCCAATCTCATTATATCTCATCCGACCTCATCCTATCTTGACCAATCTCATCCGATCTCATCATATAATATTTTCTCAGCCTTTCTCAGCCTATCCCCACCTATCTCATCCTATCTATCTCATCCTTTCTCATCGTATATCAGCCAATTTCATCCTTTCTCATTCTATATTTTCATCTCATCCCTCTATCAAATTACCAGCCCATTCATTCTAAGCGTCTATCATATAACTCTCCAAGCCTTCAGTTCCCGCTATAACTTAACTTTCCTAGAAATTTAGTTTCTTACTATGACACTGGAGACCAATGTCTAAATGACCTGTCAGTCAATGGGGATTGACAATAGAGCTGTCAACTGCAGACCCGTAGCAGAAAAATACGCGTCAGTCAATAACTACATTGGCCAGCCCTTTAAGAACAAGAATTATCAATTTAAACTGCCGTAGTTCAAATTTCAATAAGCTGACAGTCACAAGAAGCCAGAACGAACTCACCAGAGCAATTTTAGGCTATAGGTAGAATTTATAATCTCCTGCACCGGGATTGAGTCATTCGCTGAGTGGCGCAGAGCTGGCCAGACGCTCCTGGGACTCAGCCGGCTTTGTCTGATTAGTTAGTTTGCCTTCCAGGTCGCTCGGGCTCCTAGTGATTGATTGTCTCAAGCGTCTCAAAATGGGTGTCTACCCGTTTTTTGAGTTTGTTTGACTCGGAAAAGTGAGCGCACTGGCTTTGATTAGGGGGGATGTTGAATACAAAATTAGGAAGTTGATAAATGAACTTCAGCTTGATCTTTCAATCACTTCTTTCGCTCCCTCGTCTGACTTCTCTTTTCCCACCGACTGCCGACTTGGATTGTTGAATTTCAGGCTGGAGGAGTTATTTGTCACGGACAACTGCCGACGCAAATTATACCCGCGCTTTTCTATGCATTGGGAAATCCGCTTGGCTTTGCAATTGGCGGCTGGGCAGAGGACGCTTCTGATTGGCTATAGTAAGAGCAGAGCAAAAACGTTGATTGACGAATGCTACTTTAACTACTGTGTTATAAAGCTTATGAAAAGTGAAGATTGAGAAATAAAATCTTTCAAAAATACAAAGACGGACGGACAGAAAGACAGACAGACAGACAGACAGACAGACAGACAGACAGACAGACAGACAGACAGACAGACAGACAGACAGACAGACAGACAGACAGACAGACAGACAGACAGACAGACAGACAGACAGACAGACAGACAGACAGACAGACAGACAGACAGACAGACAGACAGACAGACAGACAGACAGACAGACAGACAGACAGACAGACAGACAGACAGACAGACAGACAGACAGACAGACAGACAGACAGACAGACAGACAGACAGACAGACAGACAGACAGACAGACAGACAGACAGACAGACAGACAGACAGACAGACAGACAGACAGACAGACAGACAGACAGACAGACAGACAGACAGACAGACAGACAGACAGACAGACAGACAGACAGACAGACAGACAGACAGACAGACAGACAGACAGACAGACAGACAGACAGACAGACAGACAGACAGACAGACAGACAGACAGACAGACAGACAGACAGACAGACAGACAGACAGACAGACAGACAGACAGACAGACAGACAGACAGACAGACAGACAGACAGACAGACAGACAGACAGACAGACAGACAGACAGACAGACAGACAGACAGACAGACAGACAGACAGACAGACAGACAGACAGACAGACAGACAGACAGACAGACAGACAGACAGACAGACAGACAGACAGACAGACAGACAGACAGACAGACAGACAGACAGACAGACAGACAGACAGACAGACAGACAGACAGACAGACAGACAGACAGACAGACAGACAGACAGACAGACAGACAGACAGACAAACAAACCGACAGACAGACATAAATAGTTAGATAGTTACATGGAACTTTAGTGCGCGCATCACTGAACATGATTTACGCAATTCCTGCAGTGCATAGTCCCACGGAAACCATGCAGGCTGCGCAAGTCAGCACTATTTTCAGTACAAACAAGCAAGCCAGTATTTTATTGTCGGCTTGAGAGCAGCTTAGAAACGCGGGGGATCCGAAGAACAAAATTTTTTACAGCTTGTGTTTTGCTTTGCGCGATTAAAAGATTGCCGCACAACTTTACAGTACGCGCTTTTATTGCTGACCATATTGGGGAATTAGATATTCGAACATGATGCTCTGATGTAGTCCGACCCGAAATCCGTGCTCACGGGGGGAGGCCCAATCTGCGAAGCTACGCGAGAACTAACTGCATGGATGGCAACGTCTTTGTAAGGACTCGAAATCTGCATAAAACTTGTAAATTATTTTGTTTTTTAAGGTCACAAAAGCTAACAATTACTTAGATGATAATAGAATATAAAATGCGATCGTTCATATAACAGTGACTACAGAACATGACAGACATACAGTGCATGACAGACATACAGAACATGACAGACATACAGAAAATGACAGACCTACAGAACATGAAAGACATACAATGGATGACAGACATACAGTACATGACAGACCTACAGTGCATGACAGACATACAGTACATGACAGACCTACAGTGCATGACAGACCTACAGAACATCAAAGACATACAGAACATGAAATACTTACAAAACATGACAGACCTATAGTAAACGATAGTAACATGGCTACATAACATCCACAGTCCATGAA
Organism: Macrostomum cliftonense; assembly: GCA_950096795.1. Taxonomy (NCBI): domain Eukaryota; kingdom Metazoa; phylum Platyhelminthes; family Macrostomidae; genus Macrostomum; species Macrostomum cliftonense. Next base: position 66,330 of record CATNEM010000110.1, on the reverse strand, counting down.
GCTACATGAAGTAGTCTAGGATAAATAAACTTTGCCTCAAAATAACGATTTTTTTGTTGTAAGACCCATATTACAGTTATTTAAGTAGTCTAATTTGTCATATCTATTATTATCAATTTTTTTTACAACAGAAAAGAAATTAAATGCCAAGAAATGTATTATTATTTTTTTTAATTTTCAAGTCAAATAAAAATTTATTATTATCGATATCATGAACTCGCAGAAACTCCGCGAAAAGAAATTTATTTAATAATTATAAAGTGCACATCGACCGTGTCAGCAACATATTTTGTTAGAATAAATTTGGTAACAAATACAGAAAAATGATCAAAACAATGAAAAAAGACAATTATAGGTACAATAGGCCTATTAATCTAGTCTGAACGCATGGAAGCAGGATTGAAGGAACTGCAGAGCACACTACTGCTAGTAATATTGCACAGACATTTCATGCTGATTTATCGTCATGCAAAACAAATATGGCATAAGGCGTCAGTTTAGTCAATAGGTTCTAGACCTGAACAAAATTTTGTTTGTACGCTGCGCGTACAAGGAGGCGGGGGGCGCTTTGAAATGCATCTGAATTTGATTTGGGCATTCTTTACACAAAGGTAAATTAGTGATAGGGGTTTGAGCTTTGGGTATTGCATTCGTCACGATATTTTTAACGTGTCAGTCAGTTTATATCTGAGTTTCTTATGAGAGTGGGTCAGGCCGGATGGGTCAGGCTAGATAGGTCAGGCTAGATGGGTCAGGGTCAGGCTGGGTGGATGGGTTAGGCTAGACGGGTCAGGCTGGATGGGTCAGGCTGGATGGGTCAGGCTGGATGGGTCAGGCTAGATGGGTCAGGCTAGATGGGTCAGGCTAGATAGGTCAGGCTAGATGGGTCAGGCTAGATGGGTCAGGCTAGATGGGTCAGGCTGGGTGGGTCAGGCTGGATGGGTCAGGCTGGATGGGTCAGGGTCAGGCTGGGTGGGTCAGGGTTAGATGAGTCAGGCTAGATGGGTCAGGCTGAATTGGTCAGGCCTCAGACGACAACTTCGTAGATGACCTTGCGATGGGGATTCTTTACGAGAGTCGGAGGGGTGCCGCCGCTGTTGTCAGTCGCGTCTGATTCGTAGAACGCTGCGGAGATTTAATAGAAGGGGTTTTGCAGCAATGGGTTTTGATTTTCATTAGATAAGTACAAATAAAATTATGCTATTAGATATGAGTAAAGAAGTAGGAAGTAGGCAAGTGAGTAGATAATCAAGTAGACCAGAGAGTAGATAAGCAAGTAGACCAGAGAGTAGATATGCAAGTAGGATTGATGCATTGATAAGCAAGTAGACCAAAAAGTAGATAAGCAAGTAGACTACAGAGTAGATAAGCAAGTTGACCACAGAGTAGATAAGCAAGTAGACCGGGGAGTAGATAAGCAAGTAGACCAGGGAGTAGATAAGCAAGTAGACCAGAGAGTAGATAAGCAAGTAGACCAGGGAGTAGATAAGCAAGTAGACCAGAGAGTAGATAAGCAAGTAGACCAGAGAGTCGATAAGCAACTAGACCAGAGAGTAGATATGCAAGTAGACCCATGATTAGATAAGCAAGTAGACCAAAAAGTAGATAAGCAAGTAGAATACAGAGTAGATAAGCAAGTTGACCACAGAGTAGATAAGCAAGTAGACCAGGGAGTAGATAAGCAAGTAGACCAGAGAGTAGATAAGCAAGTAGACCAGGGAGTAGATAAGCAAGTAGACCAGGGAGTAGATAAGCAAGTAGACCAGAGAGTAGATAAGCAAGTAGACCAGAGAGTAGATAAGCAAGTAGACCAGAGAGTAGATAAGCAACTAGACCAGAGAGTAGATATGCAAGTAGACCCATGATTAGATAAGCAAGTACACCAGAAAGCAGATAGGCACGGCTCCTAACCATTAGGGAAGAGGTGCACCGTGCCATCAAGCTGGGGCGAGCCGTCAGGTCCGACGGGGCTTGGCAACGATGGCCCGGCAGGCGCCGATGTTGGCGACACGAAGGCCACGGCCGGGTGGTGGTGCAGGCCGCCGTTGACGTCCTGGCGAGCTGGGAGGCTCTGCTGGCGCTGCGCCTTCCGACCCGGCCTGTAGTTGCTTGTGTACGACTTGCTAGAGGGGCGGCACAGGGTTAGGGTAGGGTAGAAATACGTGATCCTTCCTTCCTTATTGAATAGATTAGCAATCCAGTCTGCTCCTTCTTCCCTCATTGAATAGATTAGCAATCCATTCTGTTCCTTCATCCCACATTGAATAGATTAGCAATCCATTCTGTTCCTTCATCTCTCATTGAATAGATTAGCAATCCATTCTGTTCCTTCATCCCTCACTGACTAGATTAGCAATCCATTCTGTTCCTTCATCCCTCATTGAATAGATTAGCAATCCATTCTGTTCCTTCATCCCTCATTGAATAGATTAGCAATCCATTCTGTTCCTTCATCCCTCACTGACTAGATTAGCAATCCATTCTGTTCCTTCATCCCTCATTGAATAGATTAGCAATCCATTCTGTTCCTTCATCCCTCATTGAATAGATTAGCAATCCATTCTGTTCCTTCATCCCTCACTGACTAGATTAGCAATCCATTCTGTTCCTTCATCCCTCATTGAATAGATTAGCAATCCATTCTGTTCCTTCATCCCTCACTGAATAGATTAGCAATCCATTCTGTTCCTTCATCCCTCATTGAATAGATTAGCAATCCATTCTGTTCCTTCATCCCTCACTGACTAGATTAGCAATCCATTCTGTTCCTTCATCCCTCATTGAATAGATTAGCAATCCATTCTGTTCCTTCATCCCTCATTGAATAGATTAGCAATCCATTCTGTTCCTTCATCCCTCACTGACTAGATTAGCAATCCATTCTGTTCCTTCATCCCTCATTGAATAGATTAGCAATCCATTCTGTTCCTTCATCCCTCACTGACTAGATTAGCAATCCATTCTGTTCCTTCATCCCTCATTGAATAGATTAGCAATCCATTCTGTTTCTTCATCTCTCATTGAATAGATTAGCAATCCATTCTGTTCCTTCATCCCTCATTGAATATATTAGCAATCCATTCTGTTCCTTCATCCCTCACTGACTAGATTAGCAATCCATTCTGTTCCTTCATCCCTCATTGAATAGATTAGCAATCCATTCTGTTCCTTCATCCCTCATTGAATAGATTAGCAATCCATTCTGTTCCTTCATCCCTCATTGAATAGATTAGCAGTCCATCTGATTTTTTTACTTATCTGATTTGCAATATACTCTACTTTCTACCTATAATTAATAGATATTAGCAAGATAACTCTTCCTCCTAAAACCATAGATTAGCAATCCATTCTGTTCCTTCATCCCTCATTGAATAGATTAGCAATCCATTCTGTTCCTTCATCCCTCATTGAATAGATTAGCAATCCATTCTGTTCCTTCATCCCTCACTGACTAGATTAGCAATCCATTCTGTTCCTTCATCCATCATTGAATAGATTAGCAATCCATTCTGTTCCTTCATCCCTCATTGAATAGATTAGCAATCCATTCTGTTCCTTCATCCCTCATTGAATAGATTAGCAGTCCATCTGATTTTTTTACTTATCTGATTTGCAATATACTCTACTTTCTACCTATAATTAATAGATATTAGCAAGATAACTCTTCCTCCTAAAACGATAGATTAGCAATCCCAATCTAAAAACCTGGCTTCAAACAAAAACTCACCCGGTGTGCACCTCGAACTCAACTTGCTGCTGCTGCTGCGACTTAGCGGCCGCCTTGTCCCTGGCCTGCTTGCATCGCCGGGTGCAGAGCCACACCAGCACGATGGCCAAGGCGGTGATGACAGCGGCGCACACGCAGGCAACTATGATGATGGTGTTCAGAGACACTGTGCCGGGTAGGCTCACTGAAATTTTCCAAGAAATAATCAAATTTGAAATAAAAGTGAATAAATTCAGAAAAACCATGAAAAAACACTTTCTTACTTGTTATTCGAATCGATAAAACTCGCTAATTTTGCTAAACTACGCAGGATTGTATAGGAAAATTTTTGATCTCCTTCCTTCTTGTGTTGTCTTAGTATTAGTTTAGTTAAGTACAATTATATACGCAAGCGAACCAGGGCGTCAGAGAGAAAGAGAGAGATAAGCACACAGAGAGAGGTAGAGAGACAGACGGACAGAGAGAGAGAGCTCAACCTTACTTTTCCAAGGTCCACTCGGTGTAAATGAGTGTGTAGTGAGAAAATAAAAAACTCGATTTGACTAGTGCGTGTGTGTGTATGCGTGTGTGTGAATCCAAGCACTGCCCCTCGTAGATACATTTGATGGATACGCCAATTTAAGCTTGGGCGAGGGCGAGAGGCCAGAGAGAATCAACTAACTAAACAAGACTGAGGCAGACTCTCAAGATCTTTAATACTGTCAGGCAGGACCTACCGCCTCTGAGAGAGACTAATAGAACAAAACTACATATTAAATTACAGTGGGAACGCACCCATTTTTTAATGAATGCGTCTTCAATCTTTGCAGTTTTTTTTTGCAAAGAAAAAAACCCGGCTATTACTGCTCTGCTGGTAGCTAGAGGTTCATCGAGGCAATACTCGCATAATTAATGGCAACTGTCAGCAAAAATGGCTGTGTCGAGGTCTCACTTAACTACGAACTACGAGTTCAGATTGGTTTGGGCGCATCTGAACTAGCTGAAAGTTTCATCAATCAGTCAATTCGGCAAATTAAAGAAGCGAGTGGTTTTCGTTCTGTTTGGCTATTAAGCTGCGACCTCAATTGAACTCTTGGCGATACGTCTTACGTGTTTTTTTCCGGCAGGCGACGGCCACATAGATGGATTAGCTAATTTTAACAAACTCAGCTGGGAGACACAAGAAAACACTTTGCAGCTGGACAACATCTGCATGGGAAGACCAGACGTCAGCATGGAGAGACGAAATGTTTCGCATGCTTAGCTGTTTAGGACTAGGGGCAGGTAAACAACTAGTAGGCTAACAGTCTTAGAGTTCTAGACGTCATATTTTCAGTAGTAGTATATTCTGCGCGTATATGAAAAAGCAAATAAGTAGCCTATGTTAGTAGAGGCTATGTAAATACGAGATTTTGGCTTAAGGTCAGCCATTCAGAGGTAAAATATAGTGCGAGTGCTTATTTGGGGAGAACAAATCGGTAAGAAAACAAAGTGCGTTAGGGTGAGTTATCTGCGGGGATTTAATTGGACGAAAATGGTAGTGGCCTGAGGTGGGTTTAGCTTTTTTGTAGATGAAAAAAGTAGCATATGGGTGAATAAATTCGAGTGGAAGGAGAGGGTGGTAGTGGCGTAAGTGGGTGCCCAATGAGCTAGAAGTACGAGTAAAAAGGCTGGTGGCGTGAGGTGGGTGTCCAATTGGCTAGAAGTAAAAAGAACGGTGCCAGTGTGAGGTGGGTGTCTGATTGGCTAATAGTAAAAATAAAGGTGTCGGTGTGAGGTGGGTGTCCAATTGGCTAGAAGTAAAAAGAACGGTGCCAGTGTGAGGTGGGTGTCTGATTGGCTAATAGTAAAAATAAAGGTGTCGGTGTGAGGTGGGTGTCCAATTGGCTAGAAGTAAAAAGAACGGTGCCAGTGTGAGGTGGGTGTCTGATTGGCTAATAGTAAAAATAAAGGTGTCGGTGTGAGGTGGGTGTCCAATTGGCTAGAAGTAAAAAGAAAGGTGTCGGTGTGAGGTGGGTGTCTGATTGGCTAATAGTAAAAATAAAGGTGTCGGTGTAAGGTGGGTGTCCAATTGGCTAGAAGTAAAAAGAACGGTGCCGGTGTGAGGTGGGTGTCTGATTGGCTAATAGTAAAAATAAAGGTGTCGGTGTGAGGTGGGCGTCCAATTGGCTAGAAGTAAAAAGAAAGGTGTCGGTGTGAGGTGGGCGTCCAAAGGGCTACCAGTAAAAAAAGGGTCGTAGTGTGAGGTGGGCGTCCTGGTGGTGGCTATAATGAGTTAGGATTATGAATAAAATTGTGGTTTTCTTGAAAAATAGAAGTACAAAGGAAAGATAAGGGCAAATATTTTCCAGCAAAGTAAAATCATAACCGCACCAAGCACTTACGCGGATAGGTAGTGAACGGAGCGCCGCACACGTCAGTCCTATTGACGAGACACAGCGACACCCGGTAAAGAACCTCAGTACGCCCGCTCTCCGCCGTCGAAGAAGTTAACGATCGAGTTCCAGTCGCCGAGGACGCGGCTTCTGACGACGGACTAGCCGGGAGCGAGGCAGGAGCCGCGGCCACGCTGAGACCGTCCGGCTGGTAGGCCAGGCAGCGCTCGGCGTCCGCGACTGGCGGCGTCATCCAGGTGGCCCCGGCGTCGTTGGAGGCTTGAACCCGAGCGCAGTAGCCGGGCAGGCCGCGGAAGGTCAGGCGGCCGCTGACCGGATCCCAGCTGGCGTCGCGAACCTGCGGCAGGCGAAGGTGCCCGGTGGTGACGACAACATCGGAGGCGGCGGCGGCCGACGATTCGCCCAGAGAGTTCTCGGCGATGCAGACAACGGTGTAGGCGGTGTCGGGATAGAGCCCGCCGATGGTCGCCTCGCCAGCCTGGTCGTCGACCAGCAGCGGCGGGCTAGTGGGCATCCTCGCGCCGACGCTCGCGTTCCAGCCGACCAGTCGGAGGCGCAGCTTGGCCGGGTAGCCGCCGTCGAAACCCGACAGCCAGGAGAGGCGCACCGAGTCCCAGGCGAGCGGCTCAGCCCATAGGCGCCTCGGCGGATCGGGAGCGGAGGCCGGCACTAGCTGGAACCGGCGCTGGACTGCGCCTAGCGAATTGTTCACCTGGATAGGCGGTTAACCAACAGAAGCACGACAAATAGATTTATCTAAAGTATCATAACTCATAGAGCTATTCGACAGCTAACCAACCTGACAGGTGTAGTTGCCAAGCAACGGCTGGACGCCTTCGCTCGACAGCGGAGCCTGCGAGATCAGTCGCCAGGGCTGGCGGCTGTCCTTGTCCACTGGAGCGGCGGCGCCAAGCGAGACGCTACCGTCCGGGGCGAGCCAGGTGACTCGGTAACCGGAGTGAGACACGAATTGGCAAGCTAAGGACGGTGCATCGCCTGGCACTACGGCCGCCTTGTCGAATTCGTTTACAATGGTTGGCTTGGCTGCGCGGGTTAGGGTTTGTTTGTTGCTATGGAAACCAGTGATTTATAGACTTCTATGACCGAGTCTAGTCCATGACCGAAGCTAGTCTATGACCGAGTCTAGTCTATGACCGAGTCTAGTCTATGACCGATGCTAGTCTATGACCGAGTCTAGTCTATGACCGAGTCTAGTCTATGACCGAGTCTAGTCTATGACCGATACTAGTCTATGACCGAGTCTAGTCTTTGACCGATGCTAGTCTATGACCGATGCTAGTCTATGACCGAGTTTAGTCTATGACCGATGCTAGTCTATGACCGAGTCTAGTCTATGACCGATGCTAGTCTATGACCGATGCTAGTCTATGACCGATGCTAGTCTATGATCGATGCTATTCTATGACCGATGCTAGTCTATGACCGATGCTAGTCTATGACCGATGCTAGTCTATGACCGAGTCTAGTCTATGACCGAGTCTAGTCTATGATCGATGCTAGTCTATGATCGATGCTATTCTATGATCGACTATTCTATGACCGATGTTAGTCTATGACCGATGCTAGTCTATGACCGATGTTAGTCTATGACCGATGCTAGTCTATGACCGATACTAGTCTATGACCGATGCTAGTCTATGATCGATGCTAGTCTATGATCGATGCTATTCTATGATCGACTATTCTATGACCGATGCTAGTCTATGACCGATGCTAGTCTATGATCGATGCTAGTCTATAATCTACTTTAATCTTCAACCAAACCTCTATGACCGATGATAGTCCACGAACAAGTCTAGTCAATGACCTGCTCTAATTAACAACCAAACCTGTCACAATCGAGCACTCACTCAGCACCTCCAGCCGGTAGTCAATGGCGGCATTGCCCAGCTCATTGTCCGCCACGCACCGGAACAATCCCGTATCGTTAAGTCGCAATGCGGAGCGTTGAAAGCCGCGAAAGTGCAAAGCAAGCTGGTACTCGAACCTGCCATTGATGAGGTTTAGTTTCAGAATCGCACAATCTGTTGGATCGATTTATTGATAAACTAATAAGGTGACAAAGCATTTCGAATCCAACTGCGGATCCGTCTAACCCAAAAAACTCGAATCCCGTAATCCCCCATCCCCCGACACTCACGGCTGAACGCCCAGGCCGGCCAGCTCGGTGAACAGCTCCGGCCGCATCGCAGCTCCGTCGCGTAGCCAGCGCAGTCTCGGTGCCGGATTGGCGCGAGCTCGACAGACCAGACGGAAATCGGCAGAACCGACAACGCGATCGACTTTGCTAACAACGTCCGCATCTATGGTGAGACTTGGCGCCTGGCGCACCTCCAAGCTGACTGGCGCCGATTGGCTGGCGCCGAGCTCGTTCACGGCTCGGCAAGCGTAGGAGCCGCTGTCGCCGAGGCCGACGGGGTCCAAGCGGAGCGCGGCGTCCGGCGGAATAGCGGCCGAGGCGTCGAGGCGGATCCAGGCCAGGCTGGGCGCGGGCTGCCCCGGCACCAGCGGGTTGGGCTGGCAGCTGAGATTGACGGGCTGGCCGGCTAGGAGAGGCGAGCGCGGCTGCGCGGCCAGGGGCGGGCCGGGCCGGTAGCGGACGGTGAGGACGACGGACGAGGAGGCGGTGAACTCGACGGCGTCTAGCACCGAGCGCGCCTCACAGCGCCACTCGCCGGCGTGGCGCCTCGGATCGGCGCCGTCCAATCGGAGCGCCCCGTCGTCCGGGGGCACGGAGCGCGACACGCCCGTGACGCTGTGGCGCCAGACCAGCTCGCCTGGCCGGGGATTGCCGTCAACTGAGCAGGGCAGCGCGACGGAGCCGCCGGCGTCAACCGTGGCCGAGGCCGGGGTCCTGACCGAGGGCCGGTAAAGCACCGACAGGCGGAAGGCGGCCGTAGCCGCGCCAAGCGAATTGACGGCCCGACAGGCCAGGCCGCCTGCCTGCGACCGGTGAACGTCGGACAGGTGGAACAGGCCGCTGGTGGAGTCTGGGAATCGGGTTTGAGTAGAATAAATATGTTGGAGCATTTGTTAGAGCCAAGGAGTTTTTAGCCCAGTGGCTAGGGCATCTACCGGAAGTAGGTCGTTGGTTCGAGTCCCAACTCTAGGAGACTAGGAGACAATTTGCCCCCAAAATTGAGCAAGACGCCAAGCAAAAAATTGGTACCAGTTTGTTTGATAAAAAGGGCTCTACAGTCCCCTCTTTTCTTAAAGAGATGGTTGGTCAGATAAAGGACAATGCACTCTGCAGACATCTATAAACATCCGCAACTCACTCTGAACTACTGAGCCATTGGCGGCAATCAGCTGCAGCAGCGGTGCCGGATAGCCGCTAGCTGAACACGTGACGCTAGCTGACGAGCCTTCCACCATTGTTAGGTCCGCTAGGCCGCTGATAGCGGGCTTGTCTAAAATGCGTTCAGAATGCAAATGTTGACGTTTGTCATGGATGGAAAGAGTAAGTTCTGGCCGAGCACCAAGTCATGGCTACTCACGCTGCACCAACAGTTTGACCTGGGCGTCTGACGAGCTGGCATTGGCGATCTCGGCCTGCCTTACCGAGCAGGTCAGCACCGCCTCGTGATCGGCGCTGTCCACAACCAGTCGGAGGATGCTGCTAGCTGGGCCGAACTTTTCCAACGGAGCGGAATAGCTGGCGGACGGTGTGAGGCTAGCGGCGCCTGCCGAGCCCGCCGCTACTCGATTTCTAATCCAATGGAGTCGGGGCGCCGGGTTCCAGCCCGGGCCGCTGTTGCAGGCGAATGTGGCGACGTCGCCGGATGTCAGCTGGGTCGGACTTTGCGAAATCACCGGCTCGGAGCCCGATGCTGTTGGTTGATTTGTGATGTTTATTGCAATGATTGCATGTTTTTAATATATATTACTAAAACCAGGTCGCGTTTTGCTTGAAAATGTCTGCCGACTTCACAACTAAAAGTTCGGCCTACAAAACCATACACGCGCATACTTGCTCATTAACCAACTAACTCATGATTAATTATGCTTGCCGGATTTCTCAGGCTCAGTAGCGCTGTTAACAGCTCCAAATCCTAGTGCGAAAGTCCTATTAGGGCGCTAAAAACCGAGAATTTCCAATCAACGCCTGACAGCTGTCAATCACCCTCAGTTGGTTCGACAGAAATCGATTCGAGAGCAAGTTGGTGGAGGCGGAGGCGGGGTCGGGAGGCCTGACGAGAAGCGAGGAGGGAGGTGGCTAGCAAAGAGAGCCGTCAGTTGGCCTACGAGCGTCAATCAACAAAAGCCAAGGGAAACTCTGTTGCACAATCGCTTGCATTCCTGAAGTCTGAAATTTCGTTCGTTCGTTTCAACAATTTCGCCAGAGACAGACAACAGATAAGAAATGAAAAGCAGGGAGGAGAAAAAACACATGCCAAAAAAGAATGTCAGTTGCCTGTTGGCTGGGATCTACGAGCTAGGTTCGTACAGCGGGCTGATCCCATCTAACCTGCAGAAATCTTTCCCGGAATCAGCAATCTCTGCCAAAGATGCGTGTGTGTGTGTATATGTGTGTGTGCTGGTGCGTGAGCAGGCAACCATAATTCCTACATTTGAAAGAATCGTGCCGTTGACATGGAGGACAATCATTGCACGATGATGGCAGGCCAAATAGCAGATCAATGCGTGGGAACACATGCTAGGCCTATTGCATTAGCTGGAAAAATTGAAAGCGCGGATGTTAGGACGGACGGAACACGGCATGGAAGAACAACAGAGATCCTCAGTTTTCCTCTCCCCACCTGCCATACGCGTTACCCCACTCAAAAGCAGCAGCAGCAGCAGGCCAGCAGCTCGTAAAGAGGATAAAACAATAACACATACGCAGGCAAATGCGAGTATAGAAGAACCAATTTTAGCACTAAACAGCTTTTGGGATGAATACCTGCGTGACAAGCCGCAATGAGAAAACTTCCCCAGCTGGGAGCGATAGATTAGAGGCGCAGATAATAAGGGCGGAGCGCTCAAGTGCTGCCGGCCAGCTGTCAGCTATGGGGTGAAGGGAGGGTGGGCACACGAACCAATTTTGCACAGCCAATTTGAATGAAGCCATTTTTGTCTTTCATTGTTGTGCTTGCTGTGTGCGCGCAGCCGTCATCTTCATTATCGTCATTATCGCTGGTCATAAATAATTTGCGGCTCCGTGGGGGGGTGGACATGGACACACTGGTCAATTGGTGACGACGGAGAGGTGTGACCAAAACTCTTCTTTAATTAGTCTCTGCTACGCTACCAGCTGCCGGAGGGGCTTTGCTTCCAGCGGCACCCCGTTATAGTTTGTGCACGTCTTCATCTGTAAATTCATTCCAGCTAGCCAGCATTGTTGGAATTATTACAGACCAGACATCCAGCCAACACGCAAATGGCAAGTCATGGCTAATCAGCATTCCTGAGAGCACGCGTGCCTCCCCAGCGTATCTCTGCCTCGCTGTTCCTTCTCACATGGCAACCGAAATACTTTCGCAAATTGCCGGGAGGAACACTTGCGGCTGTCGCCTTTTATTTTACGATTCGGCATGCCGCTATTTCTTGATCGTATTTCTCCATGTGTATGCCACTCGCACGCTCATTCCAATTGCTTCGTCTATTTTTCGGTTTCTTCCATCTTTATCAGGTTATATAAGCTTGGCAACCGACTGCATTTGAAAATATGACGGCCGGTTTGGTAGGCGCGCTTAGTCAACTCTTGCAACTATGCCGCAATGTCGAATAGCACTGGCGGTAAAGTAGGACGACCGCTATAGCTAGGTCAAAGTTCAGACCGACTGTTAGGCGGTTAAAACAACCCAGCGACCGGTGCAAATGTTGCTTTAACAAACACAAAACGCCGGCTGCTAAAGAGTCACTCTTAACCAATCTGTCGCTTTTTTCCTCTTTCAAAGAAGAAGAAGATGCAGCCTCATTAACAACAGTTTGGCTGGCTCTGCTGTTACTTTTACACCTACTGTTACTTTCAGATTGTCGATAACCGACGGTTCGATTAGATGTAGCCGCCTGATCAACGGGGTTTGGCCCGGCTCGGAGGCTCGGGGCTGGTCGTGAAGGGGCGCTGGCTTTGAAAACCAGCAGATGGTTATGAAAGAATCTCGCCGCCCCACATCCAGCTGCATCCACTTCACTGCACGCGGACGCTCTACATGCGAGGGTCCCTCCTCTTCCGTAAAGAAAGAAGTTGAAAAATTGAAAAATGCCAGTCCAAAGCCGAGCTATTTATCTCTGTCTGTCTGTCTGTCTGTCTCGTTCTCGCTCTCTTCAGTTTATCAGATTCTCCCAATTCATTAGGCAAACTTGGAGGGGTAGATGACTTGCACACAGAGAAATCTCCCATTCGTAATAATCGATCTTCCAAGAACAGAAAGATATTTTAACAAATGTTATTTTGAATTCGGATACCGATAAGAGACGCTTCAGTACCAATAATTTTAAGTAAATATGACGCACATCAAAGTAGCCGAAGAAGGTCTACAAAAGGCTTTTGAAAAATTGGTTTATCCGACACTTTCTTATGTGGTACTTCTGTGTTCCTTCTAGCTTATTTCTTCCGGCCTCAGATACAAACTATAGCCATGATTACGCATGCTTCTCTGTTGTAATGGGCCATAGACTAATTTTTTATCAAACAGGCCATAGACTATCTGTAAATACCATAGACTATCTGTAAATTACCATAGACTATCCGTAAATTACCATAGACTATCTGTAAATTACCATAGACTATCTGTAAATTACCATAGACTATCTGTAAATTACCATAGACTATCTGTAAATTACCATAGACTATCTGTAAATTACCATAGACTATCTGTAAATTACCATAGAAATCAGCTCCAACAGGGAATGGACACAACCTGTAAATGGCCATAGACGGCACCTGCAGTCGGTCAAACGTAAACTTAAGCCTAAAATTGACACAATAAAACTGGCCATATAATTTTTTCGTATCTAATCTATCCATAGAATATATGCTTCAACTTTTAGTTCCTGAAAACAGCAGGCACAATATGAATGTGTGCTCAGTTGCTAGATCTGCAGCTGAATCAATCAATACTCACATGGATTTTGCTAGCGAACGAATTTTTCAATGTTTTAAAAAATCCAAAATATTCAAAATCAGCCTAGTTTGGGACAGTGGGAGCATAGTTGCGAGGGTTGAGGCAACACTAACACAAATAAATCCATTGGAATAAACTAGCCAACGCAACCCCATGTTTAAATTTGAAGGGTTGCTGAGGACTCTAGACAGCTAGTCTTTGTGCGGCATTGTTTTAACCGAAGTCACTCAAAAATGCGTCACCCCCTGTCTGAACCGTTTACCCAGGGAAGCCTCTTTGTTCGCTTCGCTCACCAGGAAGCGACACTGCCTCTGCCCCTCCCCACCTCCTCTACAAGTTTAGTCTCGTTTTGGGAACTTGAAAACGGGAATCAAGATTGCTTTACTGTACGATGATTACTCACAGAGTTTTTCTGTCTTGCTTTCCTATATCTTCTTGTGCACGATACGAGTATCTTGGCAGCCAAAAGCACAACTGCCTGCAACTCTTTGCCAAGCAAAACTCTAAGCAACTTTAAGCAAAATATAAACAATTTCAATTTCATCGGAACTTGAATAGCTACTCATCTGAGTATACTGCATCATGGGATACAAGTGCTGTGTCCCAGCGTGTGTGACCAACTTGCCTCGGTATGAGAAGGATTCGACAATTTCCATTCACAAGTTTCCTCCTTCAACAAACCTGGTGCTGCTGAACAAGTGGATCACAGCAATTCCACGAGACTGGACTGATGCCGAGCTGTGCAAGCTGCGAACGAATCCAGATCACAACTATCGGGTTTGTTCTCTGCATTTTCCGGGTAAGTTTTTTGTGACTCTCTCACAAGATTCCAACCCAAATCGCAAGCGGTCCGCAGCAACAGTTGATCCATCTGCCGCTACCCAAATGACGCTAAAAAACCGGCGTCTGACAGCGGAGCTGTGCCGTGCATCTTCCCAAATGTTCCATCTTATTTGAGCAAGAATGTCACGGAAGAACGACGAACTGTTTTGGCATCTGCTGAGAGCCGTCGAGTAAATGATTTCCAGCGTTGTGAGGAAGAAGCAATGGAGTTTCTCCAGAAGGATAACATTCTTGACCTTCAAGCAATTGAGTCGTTCGAATTGCCAGAGTTTCTGCGGTGCTTCCATAAGCACAAATCTGATTCGAGTGTAACGCTTTTTACGGCTCGAATGTCTGCTGCTGGAGCTTTTGAGATTGTGACGTCGCTGACTGTTGACCGAGAACTACTAGTTGAAGTCTCAGTCGGTGGTGACAAGCAAACTGCCTTTGCAGAAGATCTGGTCCCTGATGGAGTCCTCAAAACTTTTTCACAGCTGGAAAATATCTTGGCCAGGCTAAAAAGTGTTCGTCTTGAAGATCGCCGGTATGGCTACGAAGAACATCTGTTGCTTGCTCAGGAGGCGATCAATAAAGCCATCAGTGAGTTGTCAGCTACAATAGAAGCCAAGAGCGACCAAGGTACTGACACCTCTGATGTAGAGATTGCTTTCGCCAAGCTTAACTTTATTGTCGAACAGCTAAGCCTGGTGAGCAAGAACAAGGGAGAGCTGACGTATTCGCGCGAAATGCTTGCGTTTGCATACTTGCTGCAGCATCATAGCCCATCCGCATACAAGTTTTTGCAAGAATCCAACACGGTCAGCTTCCCAAGTGTCAGGCATCTGCAGAGGTTATCTTCAGGCTTGAGTAGTAATCCTGACATCAAGTCAACAGAGGAATATCTGAAGCTTAAGGTCCCCGGGCTGCATGAATCTGAGGATGTTGTACTTCTCGCAATAGATGAAATTTATTCGTCTAAGCGTTTGGAGTTTAGTGCTGGCAAGGTCTTCGGCACTGACACAGCAACAGATGAGCTTGCTAAGACAGTCTGTGCCTTTTTGATCAAGTCGTTGCATGGAGACTTCCAAGAAGTCATTTCTCTGATTCCAAAGAGCAATCTCAACGCCCGCGATTTACAGAAGCACTTGCATGACTGCCTCGCATTGCTAGACAGGTGTAAGCTGAAGCCAGTGGTATGCATTGTTGACAACAATGCAGTTAACAGGAGCCTTTTTCAGGGGCTACTGTGCAACGGCCAGCTACAACCATCAATTCCAAATCCAGTTTCTGGTGAGCGCCTGTTCCTTCTGTTCGATCCTGTGCATAACTTCAAGAACATCTTGAACAATTGGATTTCTCGTCAAGTCTTTCAGTTTCCGGACTTCGCAGATCCCCAGAAAATCCAGACAGCGGATTTTCGCGAATTGCACAGACTCCACGAGCAGGAACTTGGTCAGCCAGCTCGGATTGCCTTCCAGCTGAACGGAAGGTCCTTGAACCCGACAAACCTTGAAAAGACAAGCGTTCAGCACGCTGCCAATATCTTCAGCGAATCTACTTTAGAAGCTGCAAAATTCTACAACTATTCCCCTGGATTGATAGCATTTCTGGAACTCGTTATCAACATGTGGACAATCTGGAATGTCAGGACGACAAGGAAGGCGAAGGAAAAGCGGCTGCCCGATGCTGCTCCGCTGGTGCCGAATGATCGCCGCCTGGACAAGCTCCGCCAGTTGGCAGCTTTCTTCCAGCGATGGGAGGAATCGAAACTGCCCGGCTTGACTGCGCCAACTTTTCTTGCTGTCAAGTCGTGCTGCCTGGCTCTCGCTGAATTGGCGGAGCACTTGTTCTCCAAGCATTCATTTCCTTCTGTCTTGACAGGCCGGATTGTCAGCGACTGGATCGAGCGGCGATTTGGCCGCTACCGTCAGTTTCACGGAGGTAATTATTTCGTTTCCGTGAGACAGATCTTCCAAGCTGAGAAAAAAATTCGCGTGTCCAGCCTGCTTCAGTTTCACGGCCTGGGACTGAAAGACCTGAAAATGCTGGAGCAAGAGTGCTCTGACTTTTTCAATCCACTATTGACAGTGAAAGTGCCAAGTCTACAACATCTTGATGCAGTGCTATCATCCAGCGACAAGAACATTTGCTCTTACCTAGGTGGCTACGTCTCCAAGTCTGTCTGTGGCCAGCTAAAGTGCACTGAGTGCAGAAGTCTTCTGGTAACTGAGGACTACTTGGAATTCATTGTCGAAGATGAATGTGCAGCTGACGATTTCGCCCTCATTCAAATGCGTGACCGAGGCGGTCTGAAGTGTCCCAGCGAATTCGTGTTTTACCTTCTGAAGGTGTCTTACTTCGTGTTTGGTCACTTGCGAGACAACAAGCTGCTGACTGCTGATCTGCTCACCTCAGGAAATGTTGTGCAAAATATCGTTGAGCTTTGCCAGACCTGTATCAGTGAGTCCTCTGATTTCAGCAACTGCATTCCAAGTCAGTCGTGCATTTGTGGAAGGCCACCGGTTGCTCTCACCTCTAGAATATTAATTCCTGCAGTTCGAATTTACCTAAAGAATCTTGTCAACGAGGGTAATGACGAGAAGGCGAAGAACGAGAAGGCACTGAAGCGCAAGATGACCAAGCTGTCCAGCAAGTGATAACTGAATTCTCAGCTCACATTTCAATGCTTTGCAAGAATTTTTCATGACATTTTGATAAAATTTACAGTGTTCATTCTTTCAGGTAATTTTTTTACTATGCCCCTTCAACAGTTCAGAACCAGTAAGCATAAAAAATGTTCTTTTGCTGACTAAAGGCACAAATTTCAATGGGTTCGCGGGAGGCAAGGGGAAGAAAAATGAGACTAAACTTGTATAGGCTCGTTTTCAGTGCCGCTTCCTGGTGAGCGAAGCGAACAAAGAGGCTTCCCTGGTTTACCCTCTCAAAAAATTCCGCTGACACAACAATGAAATGGGATTTAGCCAAAATTTGGAGAAATAAAAACGGAACTGGACACTTCCCAAATGCTTGCAAGCATTCCCTCTTTGCCTCCTGGTCGAGAGGGGGTAGTATTTGTGCCTTGTAGGCCCCGCTCTCAACTCCCAATTGTGTCAACTAGCAGCTTTTTTGCTGCAAATGTTCCGCTCTGCAAATAGGCAGTTTTTTTGTAACAAAGCGACAGAAGCAGAAGCAGGCAGACACACAGGAAAGGGAATTCTGCATTTGGGAATCGTTTTCAGACTCCATCCAGGAGAAATGGAGCGAGACAGACACTGGCTAGACAGATGCCCCCCCCCCCCTAGACCAGTTTCATAACACGACATAAAGCTAGAAATGCTCAACACTCAACAGAGGGAAGCCAGGTATGATTTTTAATAATTTGCCAATGAGGTGCGGGCGGACGCACGCAACAGGAGCTGACATGCTAGTTTAGTTTCTAATAATGAAAATAACTGCTTCATCCGGCATCCAGCATGCGGGTACGGCTCCTCAAATTCTGGATCTTCTTGTAGAAAGAAGCCTGCGAGGCCTGAAGAGAATGCAGAAGCGGAAGCGACACCTTGGTTCATCTCATCATATTTTGCTCCTCGCCTAAAACTCTGATCTACCGGCAAGTGTCAGCTTCTGAGCAATGATGGAGCAGATTGATGAGGCGCACTCGCCTGTGAAGAATGAAAACTAGGAGACCATGCTGGCGCAAAGTTTTCCATGGCCAGACAAGTCAACCGTGAAGCCGAAGTCTCCCGAGGATAAGTTTCCCTCGCCTCTGCGGCCTCAATTCACTTTTCTACGCCCAGGAGGGATTTGTCGCGCCAGATGATGAACGAGTGGCGCCGGGGGCCAAACCGGTTGCGGATGCGAGCACAAATTTTCACTTAGACATGATTTTGGAGCCACTCTGATCAAACAGAACCTAATTTTATCAGCAAGATTTTTCAACGATGTGAAACTTTCAACGCAACACTTTCGCAACCCAGAAGTTTATTTAATTTAATGCTGTTTCTACCTTATAAAGCCTTCAATAACCCTGTTTGAGTCCATTTATCCCCAGGTACCGTGCAGAGCCGTCACACCGCGAACATCATAAATTTAAAGCTAGCAAAACCAGTTCCAAAATCCAGGCTGTTTCGCTATTGATCCCGTTATTATGCACAAATGAAATCCTCATTATTAATTGCCCTCATCCCTAAAGCGATGCATAGCAGTTGGTGCCAGATTCAAGTCTTCCCAGAAAAGAATAGTCCGTTGGTTGCTGTCTCACAATGCGGCCAGGCGGAGGTACCAGCTTAGGAGCTCACCACACCAGGGTCGCGCTTGCCGCCCTGCCGCAGCGGGCAGAATCGATACTTCAGGATTTAGAAGTTACCTAAATCGCTGCGAATCCTATTAATCTCCAATAATCTGGGAAGGATAAAAAATAGGGCTGCTGAAACGGTCGCTTATTTGGGTCGCATTTGGGACGTGGAACCCCGATGAGGAATCGGAGAAGAAACTAGTTCAGATATAAAAAGAGGAAATAAACCTGCGCGTGTATCGGAAATTATCGAATGACATCAGCCGGGTTTGACAGCATCATCACAGCGGCATAAATTCCGTTCTGGGATCAAATGAATTCTGCGACCACAGGAAACATTTCTCTGATACATTTATTTACATAAATATACTACACCACTGCTCATCCGGTTCTCACCTTCTGTTCGGGATGCCCCGTCCGCTGCATGCCTTTCAGTTTGCCAAGTTAACTTCTCCTCATCTTCTCCTACCCCTCTTCTACCTCCATCTTCCCCTCCCCTACCTCTTATCTTTTTCACTCTCCATGCTTCCCGTCGCCTTCCTTTGTGATTGTCTCCCTCTCGTTCATTCATTAATCAGAAATAATGAGTAATTCGCAGTTCGACTATCAACCAACTGCCACCATGCAACTGGTTTGCATCATAAGTGTGCAAACAAATTTACAGCGTGTAAAAATTTGTTTGAAATTTGATTTTCTATTTATCAATCTGCCTGTATCCGAAATGCTCGGCGCGGTGTTGACACGCTGGCTCTTGCACAATCTCTTGTTGGCGCCAAATACACACACACACACACACACACACAGACACAGCCCACAAGCAGCCACCTACAGGGAAAGCTTGCGTGATCGTCTTCAAATACTTGCGTCGACATCGGTCCATTCGGTCACCGATTAGTGCTAATTTATTGAAGACAATGCAGGCAGGCCTCCGTTGAGGAGTTTTATTATTACTATCTGACAGGGGTCAAGATAGAATGCCTGTATGGCTAATGGCCAATAAGCACAGACTCGAGCTTGCTGCCTCATCTCGAATGAAAACTCTCACTCATGCATGTCAGCTCCGCTGCCTCAACCGAGCCCACAGGACAGGCAGAGGCGCAAGAATGCTTAATTAAACCTGCCACGGACCAGAATTGCAGACAGGGGGCAGCAAGGCCTGGTTGGAATACAGAAAAAACCGCAGGCGGTCAAGAGAGAGGCAGAGAAGAATTAAAAAAGAAGTCACGCGAAAGTTCAAAATGTGAGCAGCGGACACTCGTCTCCCTCAGGTCTTTCATCCTGCCACTCTTTTCTTCATAGTTTAGAAAGGCTTCAAAAGTATATTTTTTTAAAATAAAATTTGCTTTCAGCTTGGACGTTGCTGGTAGCAACTTTCTCTCCCCCAGGAGCACCAAATCGGGTGGATTTTTTCAAGATGAATTTTTTTAAAAAAGCTTCTGCACCTGCTACCTGCATGGCGCCGCATCGGGTTAGCTTGGGTTATAAAAACCCGACGAGTGTTCAGGATGCAGGAATGCAATTTTCCCCAATGCTTTTTACCCTACAGAGAAATGAAAAGTGATTCATTCGTTTTCCCCCTTTATCGCTCCGCCCCCCCCCAATGCCACACCCACCCGGAGCCTCCAGCCCGCAGCAGCGCCTCAATGGAATTAATTTTAACCCGCATAACCGTTGGCCAATAAATACTCTGTACTGCCCAATCTTGAAGCTCTCAACAGTCAATTCCCCTAATGGCTTGTTTTTGTCTTGGACTGGAGTGGAGGCTTCAAGCTTTTTTTCCTAGCTTTAATCGCGCTAACTATAGGATTAGCCTGGGGGCAACAGTAAAGCTTACTGTGTATCGTAAGGGTTGAGTAAGAAGAGTAGCTTTGGGCCTTAATCCCAATGTTTTGGCTTCAATAAAATTAACTAGCAATTAGATTACAGACCACCTAGCACTATCCATTGATTGAGTGGCCTCGCCCAATATAAGTTGTTAGTGTTTTATTCTTAGATTCGTTTGAATTCCTACCACGGGATTTCGACCTGCTTCACTGCCAAGCCTAGCCCCCAGCACTACTGTCAATCACCTCTGTGAATTCTCTGAACCCCAAATCCCTCCTCGTTCAACTAATTTCTCCCAGTGCCCACGTCCAGTCAGTCAATTGGGAAGTGATTGAAAATGAAAATAAAAAAACTTTTTTTCAATGCACTGCCAGTCTGTGTGGTTTGTGGGGCAAAAGCGGCCTGGCGTCTGCAATAAACTGCGTTTAGCTTTTTTGCCGAATGGCCAAGCACACAGTGGCTTTGACGTTATTGTCTATTGTATAATTATAAAAGGAGTTTATATTGTTGGGGCAGTCAAGGCACCACGCCATTTCCTAGTTCTGTACGAGTTCATTTCGTTTTAAGGATTTTCATATTTAAATAAAGGTCGGCTCGATAGCTCCTAGAACATTAAGAAGTTATTGGAAGTTTATTAGAAGTTAATCGTTAACTTCTAGGGGTCCTTGGCTAGCTCCCTGTCAGATAGCCGAGTTTCTGCTCATAATATTGCTAGGCTATGAGGAGTTGTAGCCTAGTGGCTAGGGCGCCTGCCTCATGACCGGAAGGTCCTGGGTTCGAGTCCCGGCCCTAGGAGACAATTTGTGCCCTTGAGCAAGGCACTTAATCCCGCATTGCTTTAGTCCACCCAGCTGAGATCGGGTACCAGTTTGAGCTGGGTAAATTCAGTGTGGGTGTTGCGGTACACAGCCCTCGGATGCGCCGCGCAACTAGCTGCGGCTGTGCTGTAGGCTGTCGAAAGGTCGGGTGTCTAAATCTATTTTTATTGTTTTATTATTGCCAGAGCGTATGGCTAAAATATTTGTCACAGCAAAGGCTGTCAGCATCGAAGGTTGTCAGATCATAGAATATCTGCTTCGATGGTCGACAGATCATATAATGTCAGCCTTGAAGATTGTCAGATTATAGAATTTCAGCTTGAAGATTGTCAGATCATAGAATTTCAGCTTGAAGATTGTCAGATCATAGAATGTCAGCTTCGAAGGTTGTCAGATCATAGAATATCTGCTTCGGTGGTCGACAGATCATATAATGTCAGCCTTGAAGATTGTCAGATTATAGAATTTCAGCTTGAAGATTGTCAGATCATAGAATTTCAGCTTGAAGATTGTCAGATCATAGAATGTCAGCTTCGAAGGTTGTCAGATCATAGAATATCTGCTTCGGTGGTCGTCAGGTCATATAATGTCAGCCTTGAAGGTTGTCAGATCCTAGAATGTCAGCTTCGAAGGTTGTCAGATCAGGTGCAGTTTCAAAGGTTACCGGATCAGGGACAGTCAGTTAACTTCAGTCTACGTGAAGCAAAACAATCATAATACTTACTATTCTCTCTTCTCTAGTATCTAGGTTGCTAAGCCAAACTTTTCGGCACAACAACCAAACGTTAAACGCCAAAAGCACGCAGCAATCTGGATGGCAACCTGAACCCAGAACGCCCTGAGGCAATAAATAAATTTGAAACAGCCCAACAGTAGTGCGCATTATCAACAAAGAAATTCTTTGCAAATATAGCCCAAAAACTATGCAGCGCATAGGAACTAAGAAACTGTATAATTGGTCGCCAAGTTGACACGTGCTTAGTTTGGCAACTCCAAGCTTTGCTTGGCCCCAGCAACTGAAGCATTGCTTTCGGCTTGACGCTTTCTCTTGGACACTTCTGTGCCTCTTTCTCTGTGTCTCGCTCGCCACAAACACATTTGAGGTGCCACAAAGCAGGTGTCCCCCCGAGTAGCTAACAATCTCAAGTCCCATTAAAACTATCTGCTCATTGAGCTTTATCTGCACACCATCTTTCTAAGGCTGTTTCTACAAAGATAGAGAGATCATAAAATTGCTGTTGTTGCACGTTGCAAAGCATGGCTTGCATTGCTTGCCTCTCAGCCATTTCAAGTTGGTCTCTGATCCAATTAGCCCTTTAAGAATGTAGATCTACTATTCAGACATCATAAAAACAATTTATAATTGCAGTTTTATTGACAGTTTTATCTTAGTGGCTCTGTAAAATATTTGTTCTTTTCCTTGTAGTTTTAATTGTAAGAAAACGGAGCTCTGCGCTCTGTTCCAAAATAAGCAGAGATTTGCTCAGCACTCAACATTAAAAACTCAAACGCTGGTAAGCAAATCCCTGACGCATTGAAAATTATGTAAACCAACACATTGACTCCCTCTGTATCTCCGCCTGACTTGACTATCTGCATGCCTTCGCACTTGAAACTGTCCGTCTTACTTAAAAGCAGCTGCTGCTTCTGAAACAAGAGAAAGCTACAACTAGACACTTACTGGCTCTGTCACTGGCACTTTAGAACTCTCAATTCTAGTTGGCTCTATTAAAAAAAACTACTGAAGCTGATTGTCTTTGTCTCTCCTATTTTGCCCATCGTTTCTCGACCTAAAAAAACAATGCGTCAAGGCGTGGCGGGGGGTCACAAAAAACTGTGACGCAACAGCAAACAGTGCGTTAAAATCGATGCAGATGGTGCGTGTCCAAGAGTGCCTGCTCTTCCACTGTTCCCAACTCCCATCAAGGGTCTTTTCTTCCTTTGAAAGAAAAAAACTCCATTCTTTGTGTTTAGCGTGAATGCTGTTGAATACCATATTGTTTTTTGGTGTATCAGATTTTCCGACTCTCTCAGAGACCTTGATAATATCTACGCCGAAAGATCGGCAACAGGGAATTGTTGCTAACCTTTATTTTCTAATCCAACAACTGAAAACACCTATTAGAAGTGAGCATCAGAGTAGTTGCCGTACGCGAGTAGGGTAGATGGAGAGATTCACAAGTCATCGGAAATCTCTAATAATCTGGCACAGGAAGCTGAAAGCAAATCGGACTAAAGGAAACTCCGATCCATCCCAGCTATAGGTAGGCAACGAAAACACCCAAGAAAAACTGCAAAAAATGCTGCCCAATTCAGTAAACTGCTGCATTGCCCACAGCCGGCAGATCCTACTAAATCGATCCAAAGGGGGAGTCAATGCCTGAGGGAGGGGGCTGCGGAGCAGGCAGTCTGGGCAATAATAATATGACGGCATCCGCTAGAAGCTGGGGCTTCATCATCAGATTCCTTCTCACACGCAGGCGCTCCCCTATACCCTTTTCCGTTTAACCCGCAAATACTTTCCAATACCAACATCGAGACTAAAGAAAACCAAGCCAGTTGCCCAACTCCCCTCCATCGCTCCCGTTTTCGATCGTCTGTGAGCGACTGAGCGGAGGGCGGCGCACAAGGTCAAGGAAGTGGGAAAGTTTTTTTAAGCAGATGGAGATCCTATAAAATCATACAAGGACCACAGTTAAGAACCACTGGACTGGAAGCAACTGCTATTAATCAGATTGTTTCTGAATCAATAGTTAGAGTCAGGTAAAATTTTATTAGTCCCTGTGATTTCGATTTGGACGTGTTTTTCTAGTCCAGATCTCTGTTGGCGTTGTAGAAGTCCCTAGCTCATAGCAAGCAAATAGATAAGAGAACCCGTCGGACAGAGATGAAAGAGACAACAGAATCGCTCTACCAAGAGTTGGCAACGGCAGTGAAGTGTGGCAGGTTGGGCCTAGGCAAGAGGAAATACAAAGAATGCGACGGTATGGGGGGCATCGGATGAAATTGAGAACTCCAAGCTAACATGGGTCTCAGTCGGTGGTGTCGGAAAACTTGTCTGCTTTGCTTGCTTGCTCCTTCAAGTTCCTCTGCTTCCCCTCTCAGTCGCCTCTCGGCTTTTTGATGCTTGCCCGCTTCTTGACACCCTTTTGTCGTGGCGAAAAAAAATTTGTATGCACCGACACTCGTGGTCCTTGACTAGCTAAAATAAATTTCTTCTCCGACGCCGCTTGAGCTCTTCTCATCTCGTACGTACGTATAGTTGCCAAAAAGCGTTAGCTTGCACGCGACAAGACACGACGACTGCGGCCACGCGCCATTGCAAGAAAGGCATCAAAATCTGTCAAGAGGCCACTGTCAACACACACAGAGGCAGTGTGATGGCACGGTAACGGAACAAGAAAGTATATGGAAAAAAAGGAAAATTCTAAAGTAATCCATGGCTCGCAGTTTTTTCTGACATAATCGCTACTGACATCCCTGCTAGCGCTTACTGACATCCCTGCTAGGCTACTGACATCCCTGCTAGCGCTACTGACATCCCCGCTAGCGCTACTGACATCCCTGCTAGCGCTTACTGACATCCCTGCTAGCGCTACTGACATCCCTGCTAGCGCTACTGACATCCCTGCTAGCGCTACTGACATCCCTGCTAGCGCTACTGACATCCCTGCTAGCACTTACTGACATCCCTGCTAGCGCTACTGACATCCCTGCTAGCGCTACTGACATCCCCGCTAGCGCTACTGACATCCCTGCTAGCGCTACTGACATCCCTGCTAGCGCTTACTGACACCCCTGCTAGCGCTACTGACATCCCCACTAGCGCTACTGACACCCTTGCTAGCGCTACTGACATCCCCACTAGCGCTACTGACACCCCTGCTAGCGCTAGTGACACCCCTGCTAGCGCTAGTGACATGCCCGCTAGCGCCACTGACATCCCTGCTAGCGCTACTGACATCCCTGCTAGCGCTACTGACATCCCTGCTAGCGCTACTGACATCCCTGCTAGCGCTACTGACATCCCTGCTAGCGCTACTGACACCCCTGCTAGCGCTTACTGACATCCCTGCTAGCGCTACTGACATCCCTGCTAGCGCTACTGACATCCCCGCTAGCGCTACTGACATCCCTGCTAGCGCTAATGACACCCCTGCTAGCGCTAGTGACATGCCCGCTAGCGCCACTGACATCCCTGCTAGCGCTACTGACATCCCTGCTAGCGCTACTGACACCCTTGCTAGCGCTACTGACATCCCCACTAGTGCTACTGACACCCCTGCTAGCGCTAGTGACATGCCCGCTAGCGCCACTGACATCCCTGCTAGCGCTACTGACATCCCTGCTAGCGCTACTGACATTCAATAAAAAACGAACTTCTCTTTTATTTTCTGCCCCCCATGACAGTCATCTCCGGTAGAGACAAACACAGAGTTACTTTTTGACTCGTATTTGGTCAAAAGTGAGGCAACAGACAGCTGAGAAGAGTAAAATAGAAAGCAGCAGCAGCTGTTTATTCACGCCACTGAAACTCCATGTGCCCCCCTAGGGGCCTGTCACTGCAGGGCACAAAGTTAGTCAGTCAGTGATGATGCTGACAGCACAACCCACACTAATATATATAGATATTACTCCTGGCTGTGCATTGCGCTGCCTTCCTTTGTCTCCCAAGAACTCATCTTTCACAGTTAGAATTTACGAGTTACGAGGTCCGAACAAACAGGAAATTAACTATTACTGCTTTTTTCTGTCTTTCCTCTTCCTTTTGTGACGACCTGAATTCTATCGAGTAAATTATACTCAAACATCTGCACCTAGGGCACATCCTACAAGTCGGAAAGTGTGACTCATATCTTCTATTATCGTTATTCCCAGAGAATTTTAGTACTCATTATAATCCCTATTAAGTAATCCTAAATTAAAGCGCATGACATTTTGACCTTTCAAAACCGGCCTCGATTATCTTCATATTGAAAAAAACAAACAAAATGTTTGATAATCAATAGAAAAAAGGATACGAGATTCTTGACTGGTTTTCCTTGCCTTTCCTTGCTCTATCCAGGCACCGATTGCGGGGTTGCGGGGCGGCATAGTGAGTGCCCAGGCACAGTGATAAATGATGCTTGTCACCCAATGCAATGCAAATAATCTGCACAGCATCAAGAGGGTTGCAGCTAAATTCTCCGGTTCAATAGGGAGTTTAACAGCCGAATAAAACTAACTGAACCAAGGATTTCGTCAGAGAGGAAAAGGGGAAAAATGAGGCACAAAATTGGGACAGAGAGACCGCCTTGCTAGCTGTTTTGAAATTTTTAGCAACACACACAGCGACAAACTCAAAGCTAACATTATAAAAATGCACAATGACTTCAAATAAAAGCATCGATTGCTGCGGGGCTGTAAAATACACCAACCTGAACTGACCAGCTTCACGGCCGCGAGATTTTTTGGGGGTGAAAATTGATTACCGGATCCGGGAGGGCTCGGTGGAAGCGCACTCAATGTGAGCAGGGGTTGCTCATAACTAACTAAAGGATGGCCTTAAAAGTATTTTACCGTGCTAAGGACAGAAAGCCCAGAGTCTGCCTATGGTAGAGACAGATCAAGGGGTGAAACTGTGAGATCAAAGTTAAAACAGTGAGATCAAGAGGTGAGACAATTAGATCAGATCAAGAGGTGAGACAATGAGATCAGATCAAGAGGTGAGACAGTGAGATCAGATCAAGAGGTGAGACAATGAGAACAGATCAAGAGGTGGCACAGTGAGATCAGTTCAAGAGGTGGCACAGTGAGATCAGATCAAGAGGTGGCACAGTGAGATCCGATCAAGAGGTGAGACAGTGAGATCAGATCAAGAGGTGAGACTGTGAGATCAGATCTAGAGGTGAGACAGTGAGATCAGATAAATAGGTGAGACAGTGAGATCAGATCAAGAGGTGAGACTGTGAGATCAGATCAAGAGGTGAGACAGTGAGATCAGATCTAGAGGTGAGACAGTGAGATCAGATAAATAGGTGAGACAGTGAGATCAGATCAATAGGTGAGACAGTGAGATCAGATCAAGAGGTGAGACAGTGAGATCAGATAAATAGGTGAGACAGTGAGATCAGATCAATAGGTGAGACAGTGAGATCAGATCAAGAGGTGAAACAGTGAGATCAGATCAAGAGGTGAGACAATGTGATCAGATCAAGAGGTGAGACAGTGAGATTAGTAGATTAGTCAGTGAGATCAATAGGTGAGACAAACAAAGGGCGGCAGCTAAAAGCGGTGAGTGCGGAGGCAGTAGAGGACCAACAGTGGTCTAGACAGCACTAAGAATTAAAAGTTAACCCTAAACAATTTTTTGGCAGGCATGCGAAATCTTTATCCCCTAGAAGCAGAAGAAGCAAAGGTTGCTTTCAGAAGTTAAAAGCAGCAAGTCGGGCACCCGGATCGGCACAGCAGCGGCAGACAGCGGGGCGCCCGGATACAGACAAGACCAGCAGGGTTTGGGCAGGCTTTGGTAAACAGCCGAGCTGCATAAACAGGTATTTTCCTAAAAACTCTGTTCCAATATTTCAAGCTATGAAACTTCAAAGGCCAAAAAGCGGCCAAGGTTTAATCATATTTATATAATACAAGTGCTCAATCAGCTCAATGCTGCTTATTACCCGGTCAGAAGCATTTTTTTAAAATCAAAATTGACCTTTCCGTTGTTGCCAACGCTACCTGTTCAGCAATCCCAATGGCCTTCCTGGCCGAGGAATCTGTCCATCAGAGAGAAACATTTGTTGATTATTGCTTGCTTCTCTATTAGAAGCTTTCAATGTCTGTCTAGGCAACAGCAAGAAAAGAATGTTAGACTGCGGACAGAAAGGCTACATACAGGGGAATCTATTGGGGATTACTTCATTACTGTAACAAAAATCTGGGCGCCGTTTATTTGTCTAATGTCCACCCTTTGCCTCATTGGCAGCAGCTGTGTCGCCATGGATGCAGAAGAATCTTCAACCAAGAAGAAACTTTCTGACCAGCAGTGACCTCCCAGCCTTCCAGCCTCCCTCTACCCCGTCGGGGAAAGTGACAACAGATGCTGGGGCCTCAAACTTTCTAATGAATTTTAAGCCTCGTAAAAAGGAGGTCATTAGTGGATGGGCAGAAACTGGTTGCAGATAAAAGGTAGATAATAATGGGATTATTAATGGAAATCAAATGCTAATCAATTTCGCAACTGAACAATAGCGCCGCTAACAGACTAAAAGATGCTAAAAGACCCAAACCCTGAGCAGGCTGACTGTTTTTTAGCGGGAAAATTTTTCCTCAACATTAGCTCGCAAAGCAATAAATGCAAAATCCCGGGCCCCAAAGAAACGATAAATTAACAGGACGGTTGAATGGGAAAGAATCCCACGCGCCACAGCGCCGGGGACATCTGGCGCGCGGCCGCTAGCTAAGAGGGGAGGGGATGAATCTGACTTGAGCAGTCGCTAGCTGAGGAAATACATGGGAAGCGATGCTTTTGGGGACTGGCTTTCTCTTTTTTCCCTGGGAACTCTCTCTTCCTCTCTTCTAGGGTAAGCGGAGCAGCAGGCAGGTTTTTTTTATTAGAGCTGCAGGTCTCATCAGAAGCAGCCGCCCAGGTGAGTAAAACCCTGGCTGGCTCTCTGTGTCTACCTACAGCTCTTTACAACTCACCGACCCCTTTCGTTCATTTCAAAGAATGGAGGGCCAGGTGCGGCGGCATGCAGAGAGGTGCGCTAAAATTTAACTGTTTTTTTATTTCCAAGCATTTTGGTTCTCATTGTCAGATGCTAGCATCTTAACTGGCACACCGTTGCCTTCTCAACTGAAGACTGTGTGTAAACACATTTTTATACTGGATTAGATAAAAGCTTGACCTCAGAGAAATATTAGTGCATTAGTGCAGGCCAAATTTAGGGATTTTTAGGGAGTCCAAATCTAGGGAGATTTTGGGCCTTAATTTAGAGAAATACACCAAGTTCCGCTCACCAACAACAACCACCCGGATGCCCTGCTTGGCGTCCAGATTGTCTCGGAGCGCCTCGCACTCGTAGTAGCCGTCCTGCGACCTGACAACGCCGGCTAAGCTGAGCGTGGCGTTGCCAGCAACCTCTAGGTTGGTCCACGATTTAAAAGCGGACTCAACCTCGCAGGTTGCTGAGTCCCAGTAGCAGCGGGCCAGCGTGGCTCGATCCGTGCCGCCAGGCACACTGGAATAGTACCAGAAAACGTAGTCGGGCTTCTCGGAGATTTGGCACCGCAGCTGCAGGTTAGCCAGCTCGGGCAGGAAATGCCCGGCGCTGGACGAAACTGACACGGACAGGGCATCGGCTGCTGCGGGTTGGTGGACCATGGGGGAGCATAAATGTGTGCAGCTCTAGGTCTTCCTTTCTGGCTTCCAGGTAAGACTCAGGGAGCTTCGAACTTTTAGATAGGTAAAGAATTATTTATGAAAGTGAGAGCAGTAGGTATGAGACTGACAGCAGTAGGTATGAGACTGACAGCAGTAGGTATGAGACTGACAGCAGTAGGTATGAGACTGACAGCAGTAGGCATGAGACTGACAGCAGTAGGTATGAGACTGACAGCAGTAGGTATGAGACTGACAGCAGTAGGTATGAGACTGACAGCAGTAGGCATGAGACTGACAGCAGTAGGTATGAGACTGACAGCAGTAGGTATGATACTGATAGTTGAATCGAACTATCCAAAACTTTCCAAATAATCCCATTAACCGCATCGGACTATTGATATTGAGCCGTTAATCTGGGCTTTGAATCTCGAACTCATTTTGCCAAACATTGAAGTGGGAACTATAGAGCAGGAGCCCAAGGATTCGGACGTGAGACCCGAAGGGTCCATAGTGTCGCATTACCACGCATTCAGGCCTTGCCTACGGTTTTGAGCTTGGGATCTCGTAGAGATATTACATTTCAAAAATGCCCAGAAGCAATCTGCTCCACCCACACCTTTGCACACAACAATTCCCGCAGAGCCTTTTGCGCACGCAGCTCGCATCGCTCAAGTTTCCTAAAAAAAAATCTGAAGAGGCATTCAACACTTACTGTTCTTGCCTGGGAATTCCGACTCGCTGCAGACCGGCCATCCCGCTATAAAATCATTATCCCCTTAAAAATCGGATTTTCAATGCGCCGCACTGCAATCGATACAGTGGGGGAGATGCCTGAACCCCCACTGCCCCGCTGTGGGGCAATCAAAATCCTCATTTTTCGTCAACACCGCAGATGGGAATATTGTGATCGATGACGACTTGATGGGCCGGGAGTCCCGGGACACTTCCTCTAATCCCGAGAGGCCTGGCCTAAGCCTAAATGCTGCCTGACCCCAACCGCCGTTCACAGGTAACAAGCTCGGAGTGAAGCCCTATATGCAAACTAGCGCAAAGCCATGCCTTTTTCCCATTGGAAAGCAAATTTCAACTTCCAACATTAGCTCTTTGTCATTCTACAAACAAAAATTCCATTTTTTGTGAACAAATACAATGTAAGAACTGGAATGCCGGCTTAGGTCCGCGTTGTGGCGTTGCTCATGGCTGGCTTTACAGCTTATAGCGAGCAACAAACAGCCACCCGGTGAGAAGACTCACCGAAATCCTCTAAGCCTATGGATACAGATACAAGGCAACTATTTCATGGCTGATTAACCCCCACCAAGCCCCGAACTTGGTACAACCGATTAATGGGGAGTGGGAAAGAGGAATAAAATCCTCTTTTTTTTGTCTTGCGAGGTTTATTCTTTCTTTCGCTCCGCCCACCACTTCTCTCTCCTTTTCCCCATTGCTTGTCGCATTGCTTGTGTGCGGCAGTTGGTTGCCCTTCTTAACCTCGCCATGTCACCAGCTCCTTCGCATTCAGTCCCCGTACCTGGAGACCAAAGACGCGCCCAACAACGCGAGTCTCCTCGGATCGCACATTTTTTTGCTTTTTTGTTTCCTTGTGTCTGTCTTTCTGTTTCACTTTTTTCATTATAAAGGAAATTAGCTAGGTGCAGTCGGCACGCGACAAATTTGTGTCAATCGAGGTGATGACGCAACCAGGCCCCCGTCTAAACTGGAGTCCGTAGGGGTCGTAGGGGTAAGGGGAGCTAGCCAGTTCTTCCTTTGCCTTCAATCCTCGGCTCTCCGCTTCCTTTTTCCTCTCTTGCTGACTGCCTGCGTTTCCCAAACAGCCAACACAGCGGCTTGGTCTTGAAGTGGCAATTTCGAGCTAACGAAGGACCTGCTTTCCCTCTGACAAGCTGGCTAACTGGGCCGCGCCTGCCACGCTCGCTTCAGCTGTTCCGAGACAGGTCTTGAAAATCAATTTCACTGCGCCTAAAATTCTTCACTCTTTTTTATGAAAAACGAAAAAATAATAGACACATACAAGGATGGATAGATAGATAGATAGATAGATCGATAGATAGATAGATAGATAGGTAGATAGATAGATAGATAGATAGATAGGTAGATAGATAGATAGATAGATAGATAGATAGATAGATAGATAGATAGATAGATAGATAGAAAGATAGATATGTAATGTCAGATGATGTCTATACACTTTTCAGTTTGGTTCATTGGTCTGCTAAGGTCTCTTGGTCCGCCAACAAACCATCCTTAGTAAAACAACTTTAAACCTATCCCAAAACCTTGAGAGCAAACATTTACCCCAACTCCGAGGCCATTGAATCCGCTACTCAACCTCTTGCAGTTCAGCTACCCGATCCTCAACACAGACTGAGCAAGGGCCATGCTTCAAAGCAAACACTGTCCACTTAGTTACTCCGCTTTAGGTTGAGTATAGTGGCGTCTTGGTTGGGATTTGGATTAAAAATACAGATGCAAGTTTGCGTGATATCCCCCTTATACAGCCATGATATTGGGTCGGATGCGAATAAGATCGAGTCCAGGGTCGGCTAGTTCTCAAAAGATTTGGTTGCGTAAGCGATTGCATATCGGGAATTAAGATGAAGCTGGAGATTTAAGATAAACTGAAGTTCCATCTTCTCTCTACTATGCCAACTGTGCTACTGTGACTCTAAGTGACTTATTTATTCACTTACCGGATAAAGTTATGCATGTCTTAAGGGATTCCGTCTGTACTGGATATGATATCTACCAGCCAAGATGTGGGATTATTTTTCCTTAGATACGGATCCTGTATCATACTGTATTCAGCACGCGAAAGTCGGTCTTTCTTTCGATAAAGTAGAGCCCGATCATCTATTGAAGAATCAAGGATTGCTGACATTCATACACTCGTAATACTCATTTGAAGTATAACTTATGAATGAAAAAATGAGAAGCTTGAGAGCTTTGAGGAAACTAGTGAGATTGTCCTAAGAAATTATCAGCCACCAATAGACAGTAGAGAGTGGAGATAGCAGAGACAGTAGAGAGTGGAGATAGCAGAGACAGTAGAGAGTGGAGATAGCAGATACAGTAGTGGAGAGAGGAGATAGCAGAGACAGTAGAGGAGAGGGGAGATAGCAGATACAGTAGTGGAGAGAGGAGATAGCAGAGACAGTAGAGGAGAGGGAAGATAGCAGAGACAGTAGAGGAGAGGGGAGATAGCAGATACAGTAGTGGAGAGAGGAGATAGCAGAGACAGTAGAGGAGAGGGGAGATAGCAGATACAGTAGTGGAGAGAGGAGATAGCAGAGACAGTAGAGGAGAGGGAAGATAGCAGAGACAGTAGAGGAGAGGGGAGATAGCAGATACAGTAGTGGAGAGAGGAGATAGCAGAGACAGTAGAGGAGAGGGGAGATAGCAGATACAGTAGTGGAGAGAGGAGATAGCAGAGACAGTAGAGGAGAGGGAAGATAGCAGAGACAGTAGAGGAGAGGGGAGATAGCAGATACAGTAGAGGAGAGGGGAGATAGCAGAGACAGTAGAGGAGAGGGGAGATAGCAGATACAGTAGAGGAGAGGGGAGATAACAGATACAGTAGAGGAGAGGGGAGATATCAGATACAGTAGTGGAGAGAGGAGATAGCAGATACAGTAGAGGAGAGAGGAGATAGCAGATACAGTAGTGGAGAGAGGAGATAGCAGATACAGTAGAGGAGAGGGGAGATAGCAGACAGTAGAGGAGAGGGGAGATAGCAAAAGGCAAGTGGAAAGTAGAGGAGATGCAGCGACGCCCCAGCGCTTCAATAAAGAGAGAACACAGGTCCACTAAGTGGATTTCCCTGTATTTCAGGCGTTGGGACATGATCTAGGGATTTCCGCACTTCCAATCTTTGCACAACACAAGCAAAATGTGTCTTAATTCCCATGGATGCCACAAATTGCGTCACACTCACACCCACAAAATAGATACTTGCTGGTCAACCTGAGCAGTTTGAGCTTTGAGGGAGTCCCGCAGTGACGTTCAAATTAAGAATTCTTGAAGAAAATTAAGTGAGCAACTTCAGTAGGTAGGCTGGGCATGTTGATTGTTCAAAAACAACTGGGTGGTCTGCTTTCTATCTATTGCATTTCACTAGCGTTCAATTTAAAGAGAAGAGACTAGAGAAAGTAGGCGTGCAGCGCTCGCTGCTGGAGGTGCTGGCCTGCTCCTTGGAATCTTTAAGCAATTAGAAGCAATGCACTTCACTTATCTAAGAGGAGGCAGAACTAGCGAAATAAATGAGCAATATTTATTCGTGCATAGAACTATAAACGTCCTTCACAATGACAGTTAACTTACATTTGCTTCCGTAACAGCACAGGATCACTATCACTGCCAACAGTGCAGAGTGCTGCAATTGAGGATTCCTCGACAAAGAAGCGATTTTAGTTGACAGCATGGCTTGCTATAATGTAGAAATCTTAGCCTTGATTCTCTCCATAGTGTGTAGTTTTGATCAATCTAAAGAATCAAAACCTTTAAAAAGTAGTTGGATCTTCTTAGCTTAGTCTTTATTGATGTAAAATTTTCTTTTGTAAATTCAATCCAATGGCCCTGTGGCTGTGGGGGTTTTCTTGTATTCTTTTAATTTAATATAATTTAATAGAAAAGCTGCTAAAGACAAAAGGCGCCAGCCAAATGACTGCCAAACAAAACACGAAGATATGTACAGTAAAAGGTTAGGGTATTAAAGGGTTGTCACACTGGCCTCACAAAGTGGCTTAAACGTTTTTTACAACAGACAGAACTTATTTAGAGTCCTTTCTATCGGCTCTACTGGCGATGGATGAGAGAGCATTGAGAGAAAAAATTGGCTGGCCAATTAGACAACGCCCATTGGCCAGTTCACCTAGCCAGCCATTCCGGTGGATGGAGTGGGGTGGGGCAGTTTGTGAGGTGGTGGCGATTCACTAAACTGAATGCTAGAAAGAGACCCGCGAGCGTGGCCGCTTGGAATTAAGCTTTTATATATGCAGTGATATCAACCCTATTCTGCTCTTGACTTGTATTCTTACGTTTCTTACTTTTAAACTTCATAACTGGGGCTATTTTATACAATTCAATAGTCAATAGCTAATGTGCGAACATAAGTATAAAAAATATATTCAATATCGCGCTGTAGACTGTAGCTTTAAGGTGAGCACTCTAGCTTAATAATGATAAAAGCAATACTTTGCCAACAATACGCTCATTGCCAACAACAACAACAACAACAAGTATAGCTACTGTACTTCACCGCAACCTACGCTGAGCTAGGCTTCCAACTGGGTGTAAAAATAGACAGCAAAACCAAGGTAGCCGAAAGGTAAAAAGCTTTTTTTGTTGTTGCTGTGTTGCAACTTGCCAGTGAGTCAAGTGAGACCACACAGATGAAAAAAATGGTCGGGCACAATAATTACTTGAATAATGAATAAAATAATTTACAATGATTACTTGAATAATGAATAAAATATTTTTGAATTTGTGGGCCTTTCAAATTATGAATTAGAAAGAAGTGAAGTACTTTATGTAGCAAAAAGTACCCTATGCTTTATCAATCCTTTTATTCGATATCTGAGGTACCTTCTTACGGACAAACTACCTGAAATCCTACAGCATTAGTTGGTGGTATAGAAAGAAGTAGGTGCACGTGAGAGAATTAAATTTTTGGCGGGCGGCCCGCACAAAGTGGCCGCAGCGGCTGCGCCAAATGCTTTGCTGTACACAACAGGAAGTGGGATCTCTTCTTAGTAAACTTCTGCTCCCTGTCGTATATGGTCCAGACGCCATTGTCAGCGCTGTTTTCTACACATAAAGTACTTGAGAAGCAAACTATACCCAAGAAAGCCAACTTGAGGTCCTGAGTCCCATGTCTAGAGTTATCCGACCAGCTCTGCAATCCCTTCAATAGTTGAAGTTCTGAGAGCATTATACAGCCGGCTAAGCACTTCCTCAGTTCCAATTAGGGGGGCGCTACCTTGTTGTTGTGGTAGCGTAAAGAGATCAATGTCACCAAAGGGCTATTGAAAAGATGTGGCTAGAATTCTGAAGAGCAGAATCACTGAGCCGGAAACACTCATGCAGCATCGGGCTCTGCTCATGGATGAAGCAGCATCCGTGGCTCTGCTACGCGCCACTTTACTCTATGGCAGAAATAACACGAATCAACTAAACAGGCTCGTTTTGTTACTTAGAAGCTCAGTTGAACCATTTCATTAATTGCTGCCATTCGTCCTTTTATAAATTCTTAGTTATTGGCTTCTGTGGTTGTGTCTCCAAATCAAAGTTATAAGGTTGGGGTATATTCTAACATTGACTGCTTCTCAATTGCTGCTCATTCAAACAAGCATGGCTGAGTCTGTCATTCAAACGGCGGAAGAGTACATTGAAACTTCACAAAGCATTGGTAAGTTTAATTGCTGAATTTTAAATTCTTATTTCAAAATTGAATACGATTGAAAGGTAATCATTTCATGATAAAAGTACAGAACGATGATGTTGGCTCTAACATCCTAATGCGTGCGTTCATAATACCAACGATTGCGTTCATAAGCTATCTAAATGATAATGCTATAATCCTTAATTAAAATTAAGCTGGAGTCCGTAGAAGTGTTATTATATTCTTATTCTTCTTTTAATTTTTTGTGTGTCGCTTGTTTCACAGACCTTTATTATTCTTATTATTGTATTAACCTCTACTATCAGTTATTCAACAATTCATTTTATCTTGTGTATCCTAACAAGCTATTTCGCTTTCTTTACTGCATAAGTAGTGTAGTAAGGATATTTATCGTTGAATTTACTTTATTCCTTACCACAGGCCAACTAAGAGAGACATCAAGAACCTTTACCACAAGCGATCAATATGCAGACGAAATCAATAGCAACAAGCACGCTCAGCCAAATCCTGAACCACCCCGTCCACAGGCGCCGGAAGAATTGAAAAGTACGTTTTGCTCGATAACTTGCCTTGAACCGTTTATAAAAACTTTTTTGGTAGAGCAGATATACCGTAGCTATAAAAACTTGAATAAAGTATCGATCGCGCCATTAATTTGTAGATAAAACGTCAAAGCATTCCAATTCAAGCATCAGCGAGGAGCGCAACGCCAAGATTTTGCCAATGAAGAAGAACCCACTGTACAATGTGAATTTAGTAATTCAGAAGCTGAACGAGTACCCCACGCTAAGGATCCGCAGAGAAGGCCGATATTATCTGAACATGAAGAGAACAGTGGTTGAGAAGCATCCGCAGGTCAAACGGAACAAAAGAGGCGAAGTGATACCAACTATTAACGAAGAGGTACTTGGCCCAATTGAAAGTGTATTCAGCCGCTTCTGCCAAGACGTGCTGTGCATTAGTCGGACCAATACGCTGCCGCTGTCGTCGCAGGGCGAGCGCACCTTGATCTGGGTGAGTCCGATGAAGGCTAAGCATATCATCAACCACCTCAATGGCAATGGCTGCTATATTGTTAATCGGTTTCCTGGCAGTGTATTCTTAAATGACAAACAAGTTATGGGCACCACGCTCAGGGAGTTCATGTTAGAGCGAAAGAACTACTGTATGAAGAAGTGTGGCG
Organism: Macrostomum cliftonense; assembly: GCA_950096795.1. Taxonomy (NCBI): domain Eukaryota; kingdom Metazoa; phylum Platyhelminthes; family Macrostomidae; genus Macrostomum; species Macrostomum cliftonense. Next base: position 29,419 of record CATNEM010000110.1, on the reverse strand, counting down.
TCAAAGAAAAGAAAACAATTCAAGATCCTGACGAGGAAGAGAATTCCGTCAGTGTAACGTACAAGATCTGCACCCACATGGTACAGTCTATGCGGACTGACGAGGAGGGATGCACGGAAGAAACCTGCTACAACTTTGGCAAAGAACTATGCCAGCATCTGGACATATTCATCCCAGAGGTACAGAGCTTTTGCTCATACAACGCTCTACAGGACTTCTCTAACCGACTGGAGAGTGAACTGAAGGGTCAGCTGTTTGTGTGCAAGCCATCCTATCTATACAAAGGATTGGGATTTCGCTTCTTTCACAGAAGCGAAGAATTTCAGCAATTCTACCACATGAGTGTCGGTAAAGAGACTTCGAGACATGACTTCTTGGTTCAGCGCATGATTAAAGATCCTTACCTATTCAATGGCCGCAAGGTAGACATCAGGGCTTTCCTGCTAATCGTTACGCTTCGCCATCGACGAGTTTTAGCATTCGTTAATCCTGGGTTCTGCCGCGTGGCGTCAGCCGAGTACGTCCCTTTTCCTGAGGAATCGGGCGAGGAAGATCCAAACTCTCGACTAGCAAATGAAGAAGAGTCGCCCTTGACTCCTCAGAAGATCCGCGAAAAGGAAGCCGAAGAGCTTGAAGAAAAAATGCAGGTACTCGTCTGTCCGTATCAAACGAAAGAGGAGAGGGCCGAGCGGGCCAGGCGAATGGAGGAGAACCAGCTGTTTACGGACAAGGAAGACCGGTCTAAGGAGCTCGACGAGGTATTTCGAAACGAGTCGTTACTAGAGAAGATTAAAGAACAAATCAAACATATTGGCAAGCGCTTGGCCTCTTCTATCGAGAGCAAAATCTGGGACGCCTACGGCTGCTACCAGATATTTGGATTGGACTTGTGCGTGGACGAGAGCCACAAAGTAAGCTGTTCTGAAATCTTGCAGAAGACTGGACCTTCTTTGCTTTAAACCTGTCAACCCTTAGAGAAAATAATGCGTTGCTTACAAAAAATTTAAATAATAATTTTAATCATGCGTCTAGAGGTATATAAAATCTACGGTAATTATTTGAGTACCATTAGTACTATTACCAAGCTCCTGGGCATGATCAGATCCCATGCCTGCCAAAATGTATAGTCATTTGTTTTACTAAAAAATCCATCCAACAGGTGTGGCTCATCGAAGTGAACAGCCATGCTATGAGCGAGGTGGATTTGCTGAGCCCGACTCAACGTATTGTAGTACCCGCTGTCATTATGGAATCCCTAGGCCTGGTGGTAGAATGCATGTACAAGTCTAAAAACGGCCTACGTTTGCGCAAAAGTCCCTTGGACGAGTTCAAAGAGACTGGATTCTTGTTCGAGCAGAATTTCACAATGGTGTTCTCCACACTGGTAGGTTTTCCAAGTTTTTTTCTCGATTCTTTGAAAATGGTTTCCGAATTGAGGAAACCTCAAAACCTCTACTCTAGCGGAGGTGAATTCTTCGCATGAAAACTCGCGGCTTATCTGTAAACTTGTAGGCGCGAAGACGCACCAACTACTTGCGTCCCAAGGATCCGCCGTCCAAGGTGATACCATTTTACCAGCGAGTGGAAATGGTCGACAATATGATTCGCCACACTGACAGGAGAAAACAGGAGTGTATTGAACTGCGCAAGCAGATTCTGGCCGAAGCAGCCGAGCACAAGAGAAAGGTCAATGCGAAGCACGAAGAAGAGTCATGATTGAATGGCTTGTATGCAATGCTTTATTTGACGCTGACTTGCTTCAATTTGGTTCAGACTTTTTAGTTCCTGCAAGCGATTATTTGTTCATTTAGATTTTCAGTTTCTTTTTTGGTTTGTCGTCTGACAATGAAAAAAATTACATCAAATGATCTGACCACGGCTATTGTGGCAGACATTTTGAACTCGAAAAAAAGTTTTGATTGTTATCCTTAAGTTTCTTTGCTAACGAGTTGTGAACTTAAAAATAACATACTGTAATTAAAGTCAAGGGCCAGAATTTAAGTGAAGTTGACATGAAATTCATAGAAATAATATGCTCGTAGTAAAGGCATGTTGACTACTATAAGTAGAAAGATTGACTCTAAAGAATCATTAGATTGTGCAGGAGATTCACATCACAATTTTTGCGTCAGGAAGGGGTTCGGTTTGTTTTTTTTTTCGCAGGATGCCAATCAAATGATGACTTGAAGAATGATGACCTAAACTGGCTTCGCTAAATTACATGTCGATAAATAAATAAATAAATCAACTAATCAATCGATCTATCTCTAAATTAATCAATCTATTTCTGTATCAATCAATCTGTCGATCTATCACATTATCTTTCCATCTATCGATCTGTCTGTCTGTGAGTCTGTTTGCGTATTTTGATTTTAACCCATTGAAAATTTTCTCTTTTTTTCAAGCAGCATGCCCTATAATTTTGCTTGCACAATGGCTGCGCTGAGCCTTTTTGCATCGCGCTTTTTAGACTTCATTAGCTCGCCATGCACGCAATCTACGCTCGCATTTATCTACAGCAGGAATCACTTTACAAAAAGTAAATGTTTTTTTTCAAAATAATTTAGCCCTATTGTTATAAATTCAATGTTCAAAATTCTCCGCTTCCTATTTAAGCTCCCATTTATTTGAGTAGTCAGTCAAAATTTCCGGAGAAAAAAATTCTTGTGAAATGCCGCCGGGTACTTTTAGCCAATTAGTACTTGGTTATTTACAATAATAGCCTGCCTCATTGTTGAATTAGAGCGAAATGTACATCCCGCTATATTTTTTGCTCAAAGGGCTTATAACAAAAAGCTAAAGTGCACTTTTAAACGCTTTCTTCCAAATCCAAGACACGAAATCTAGCTCGTAGTTTAACGGTCATGCTTATTCCCAGGCGTGCATAGTTTTTAATTCTGGGAAATGATGATAGGAAGCCAAGATGGGAAGGTGGTCTGCTTTTGCATTAAAAGTCCAAGTTATATTCTTATCCAAAGCAATTTTAATGGGGAATAGAGCCAATATTAACCATCGATAATGAATAAACAAACAAACACGCACGGCCTAAGATAAGACGCTAACGTTCTTTTAAGTGCCAGGCAAATTTATTATCGTAAAAAACTAAAAAAAATTCCGTTCTTTTTTTGAAAAAATTCCGAGCCCAACCTGTTATCGCGATCAGGTGTTTGCCCGGCTTTTTATCAGAGATTTACCGCCATCCGGGAGGGTTGGGGAATCGGGCGGAAGCGAGTCTGGAAGCCGGATGGGAGCACCCCCTACCCCGGGGGGGGGAATGGACCAGAAATCCCAATCCCACCGAGAGCTGTCTGAAAAAGATTTAGGCTGGCAGAAGACTTTTTTTCTTGCAGTGCACTTTTATTATTGAATCCTGGCCGGAGGCATGAAATCCCCAATGGGTAACTTGAATAAGAAAGAGGTCGAAGAATTTTTTCTTTTGGTCGAAAAAACCGAAATACAAGCTAAAACAGTTCAAATTCGAGAAGCTCATAGACTACACTTGCATTTCTTATATTTAAGTATGTCAAAGTACCGAATTCTTATTTAGCATTGACGAAAGTGACGAAACGATGCTTTATTTATAAGAAGTCTAAATAGTCGTTTATTTTACGCGTTGTTAAAATGGGCTCAAAATTCGAGACTGTCTGCACGACAAAGATTAATGGAAGAATGAGTTCAAGTCTTTTTTACGAATGAAACGTATTTTTATTGAGTATATTTTCTGTGTAAGATCAATCCAGAATCCAGCAAAATCGCGAAGCCTCCGAAGCGACATCAAACTGAGGTGAGCCGATAGCCGATCAGGCACTCGCTGCACTGCCGCCTCCGAGCTCCGCCGCGTCCCTCCCAGTTGTCGCATCTGGCCGTTGTCCATCGCTGCTCGCCAATAGAATTGAAGCCTCGCAGCGGCTGCATCTCCTCCGAGAATGCTCCGTCAATGCCTACGTCGCTGTCGTCCAGTTCGATTGCTTCAAGAGGCAGCGGCCGAGGCGGCGGCCGTTGAGCCGGAGGAGTCAGCGGCGGCGTGACAGGCAGCGGCACTCGCTCCGGGCGGAAGTTGTACTGCGCCACGGCCTTGCCGGAGCTGGCCGGGGCCGAGCAGCAGACGAACACCTTCCGCTGCAGCTCCTGACGAAATCGGCGGCCCAGTATGAAGTAGAAAATCCAATTGGTGGCATTGTTCGTGTACATGAGTATGGCGAACACGCGTTCGGCGATTTTCAGCGCGGCTGCGCGCTCGTGACCTCCGCGCTGCAGGTCGCTGCGCCGCTCCGTGGCGTAGATCAAATAGAGCTCGTAGGGCAGCGCGAACAGCAGGAAGGTGGAGTTCATGCCGATCAGGGCGATTGAAATCCGCCTCTGCTGCTGGCTCAGCCTGGCTTGATCGCTAGGAAACGTGCGCTTGAACCGGTGCAGGCTGTACATGATGCCCGCCGAGCTAAAGGCCAGGCAAACGGCCGGCAGAAATACCCGGAGCACCAGGGTGCTATAGAAATAGTATGGCGACTTCCATTTCTGAGCGCAGATACCGCCCCCGCCTCCGGTGCCATTGTTGGCCTCGCTGCGCTCGTAGTACTTGACGGAGCTGGTGACGGCGGCCACCGCCATCGCCATTGGGACAGCCAGCGTGACGGCCAGTGCGCGCTTCGAAGCGGCGTAGTTAAGCCGGCGACGACAGGCCAAGGGCATGACGGCGCTCAGGCAGCGGGTGAGGCTGATGCCGACCTGCACCCAGCTGGAGGCGATCAGGCCGTAATACTGCAGCATGGTCAGGCCGTAGCAGGCAGGGGCGCTCCAGCTTCTCGGATCGTAGCTTCCAACAGAGGCGGTCGGCGACAGCTCCGCCTTGACAATAGCTCGCACAATGTTGAGATACATAATCGGCAGGCCGACGGACAGCACGCACAGGTCTGTCAGGCTCAGCGCTATGAACCACGGCCGGGCCTCTTTCTGCGTGCTGCCGCGTCTGAGCAGCACAGTGATGCACACGATGGTGCCGGCGCAACCGGACACGTACAGCAGAGGAACTAGCCAGGCGAATAGGTACTTGTACACCGCGGCCAGCAGCTCCAGGGCTGCTGCTTCCTTGGCCGCGTCGGCGGCTGCATCATCTGTTGAGTTGTTGACATCCATGATGCTGCCGGCATCAAGGAGTGACATTTTCTTAGCTTGATTCTAATCCTTTGCTCCTTGAGGATTCTGTCCGGCTTTTGGGATTTCTTTCTTGTCTCTGGCTAGAGTGAGGCGCTGTAAGTTTGGGAGAGCTTGATTCGCTCGCTCTGACTGATCCAATCTCCTTATCAGCCCGGTCCTGGCGGCAGGTGGCGCCTCGGGATTCGATCCCATGGGGATAGAGATTGATAGTTGGCAATCAAATCCGCATTTGAAATCTCCAAGATCGCTGAGCTCTTGACTCTTTGAGAACTCGACTGTTTGTCTGTCTGTCTGCATCATTTGGCTATATAGCATCACTACCAGGGGCGCATTACTGTATAGTATCCTAGCATCTACGAGTTGACAGGAGTAGCTGTCACAAATTATGTAATTACCATGCTTCACACAAAATAATTTACGAGTATTTATTGCCACGTTTCAAATTTCAAATTTCCTCTAAAAATCCCATCTAAAAGTCCCATCGCAAGATGAGGATTAAATGTGGTTGGAGAGATCTAAAGGTAGCACGCCATGTTAATATGAGAACCATATTATCGCATCGGAAATGATTTTCTGGCACTAGGGAACGGCGACGGTAAACGATGAAAAAGATGAAAAGATAAAAATCAGTATCTTATGTTAAACCTTTTTTAAAAGTGAGAGACGGGGAGCAACCCGAACCTGATCCTACTTCTCGTACTTCCGGGAATCAAGGCCTTGTTATTACTTCCTGTCGACTGATTAGAATCTCAAGTCTGAACCATCTGAAAAGTCCTAATGGCAGGCAGACCATAATGTGGGCTTTTCTCTAACGTAGCCGCACTTTACTCTCAGTGTCCCCTGTTAGAATGCAAATGACATTCCCCAACCCGCCCCCCTGGCATGAGTAAACTCGTGCTGATGTTGGAAGTCGATCTCAATCGACTCTCCTGGATGTCTGTAGAGCGCCTTAGAACCGTGTGTACCATACATAGGGCAGGGATCGGTCTGTCTGTCTGCGTGTTTGGAGACTTCAGAAAAGATTGGATTCTCCACTCTCACACCCCTTGTACCGTTGTGTCCGTAATGTTATTTTTCCTCTATCCCCTCCAACGGTCCGCGTCTCCCTGTGCTCCCCGGTTTTAATTAGCCCTAAGGGCGATTGCGTGTTCAATATAGCGGTCGCGTAGTCTATTCCATCTGCACTTTTTTATCATTAAGAAACTGGTGGCAACTGGAGGCCACTCACCCATGCGTTGCAATGAATATCATAGAAAGAAATTTTCTGCATGATATCTATTTTTTCTAATGACGTAAATTCGCATTCTTGTCTGTTAGAAAAAAACTGAGTTCCAACTACATTTTTCTTAGAAGAACTATTAATTGTTGCTTGTTGTTTGAGTAGTGAAAACGTTCTTTCCGTCAACAAAGCTTAGTTTGTGCTTTCACGACAAAAAATACATCCATCAGGTAAACACAAGTTGCAGTAACATTCCCCCAGGAAACACAGGAGAGACCAAAATAGATGCGAGTTAGCATCCGTTTCTACCCCCTCCGTGCGCTTTCATGCAGCCATGGATTCGCTACGGAATGCTGGCAAATGTGAACCAAGTTCTGCATGAGCTGCGATATCTTTGATCCCAATTGTTTGAGCTGATTGCCAAATAGAACCAGTTCGGGGGGGATTTTCTATGTTTCTAACGTTGCTTTTTGGCTTAGTAACTGTGCAGGGATAGAAGCTGAAAATCAGGCGAGAAGGTAGAAGGAGAAGGCGGGTAAGAAGTGGAAGAAAAAGAAGGCCAAGAAGATGGGAAAGGAGAAAGCGTATAGAGATCGAATCGTATTAAAAGGAGATAAGAAGCGAAGAGGAGATTAACGTTGGAATGATGAGACAAAGTCGGGGGAGAAGGTAAATAAAGTTGGAATAAAAATAGGCACAATAAAGGTCAAATTAAAACAGTTTCTTGGCTAATGGCCCACCTGACTGTCACTGCAGGTGCACAAACACACGTTTGGGCATTGGATCCCTTGTTCAATTTATCCTAGGGGTTTCGGGAAACACAAAAGCAATCTGCGCCTTCCGCAGATCTACAGCTAGCTACCGAGCCTTGGCCCCGACCTTACCTTCGAGGAGGAAATTTGCGGTGTCCAAAAACTCCCCCTCCGGGCGTGGGTGGTGGCCAAGAAAACGGCTTCTGTAACCTCCAACCTCCTTGTCTGATGATAATATCCTGGAGGACATCCTGCTGCTGCTTGAGGGGTAAAAATTGAATTTTCGTCTCTGTCGCATGTTCAGCCGACTGGCCTTGTTGGGAGAAATTCAATTTTAGCAGCTAGGAAATTGGGATATCCTCGCGGTGCCCTTTTTGCATCGGCAAGCTGGCGAGGAACTTAATCATTAAGGCAGAGAAAATTGGCTGGAAAGAGTTAAGCTTGATGCTCGGGTGAAAGCCAAGAAAACACAGCCGAAAGGGAGATTTTTTAAATCGCTTATTTCATACTTAAGTGCGTTTTTCCATCAAAGTTACTGTGGCACTATATTACCAGCTAGAGTAAATTTTATAAAGCTAAAGCTAAATCTGCAGGAGGGCTGTAGGCACTTTGTCGCTTAAAGCGACATCGTCCCACAACCAGCGACGGGGCATGATTGTCCATTGCGCTGACTCCTGAAGTCACACTAAATACTCCCAAAAAATATTCCAAAAAATAAATTAATTTGGGAGTTGTAGCCTAGTGGCTAGGGCGCCTGCCTTATGACCGGAAGGTCTTGGGTTCGAGTCCCGGCCCCTAGGAGACAATTTGTGCCCTTGAGCAAGGCACTTAATCCCGCATTGCTTCAGTCCACCCAGCTGTGATTGGGTACCAGCATGTTCTGGGTAATAACTGATCCTGAAGCAGGCCCATCTTATCCTGTCACTGTGCGGCTTTGTGAGTGAAGATTCACTGTTTGCCAGGCAGGTTAAAAATTAAAAAAATGGAGCTGGCAGTGGGGCGCCTACCATGCCCGAGAGTGTTTCAGGTGCAACGGGTGTGCAGTCTTCACCTGCATCAGCACCCGCGCTACAGGTTTACCTGTCAGCGTCTGTTATTATTATTACACTAAATACGGTATACAGCCATAGACACACACAGGCCGGCACCCAGTCACACACTCACATAGGGTGTACAAACCGGTAATTCCAGGCATGTACACTCTCTATGCCTTGGGGGTTTGCCCTCGTGGGCGTAAGTTGCACAACTGGTCCATATCCCAAATAATTCGTGCACAAGGCCCCAAATTAATGTGACCCTGCACACGAAACCGCGCTAGGGGAAAATAGCCAACCTACAACGCGGAGTCGAACCTGGACCAGTGGCACACAAGGCAGACGCGCTAGACCGCCGAACCACTCGCCCCCTCTGTACAGCTGTATACTTTGTGTCAAATTTGTGGCTAAACCCTGGTCGTTATCAACTTTAAGTGGATAATTTTAGATTGTACTGTCAGCGGCTGAGCTTGGTTTGATCGAAATCAGCCGAATGACTCTTAATGCCTAATGGATTATACTCGTAGGTACACAACGGCGCAGAAATACGATATTATAGACTTTGCTGCTCCCGCAAGCCTGTTTGTGTATCCCACCCGAGCTCCCTCCCCACCTGCCTACGTCCTGAGCAAACAACAATTCGATCCGAGAGAAGCTTCATCAGCCGACTCTTCCCCTGGCTGACTTTGCTCATCCGTCATTTTCCTTCCTTTTTGACATTCTCTTCCTGTCAGTCAGTCAGTTAGTCCCCAGTGTTTCTCTTCCTAGACAAACTCCTGTCGTTCATTCCAACTTCCAAGTCTTCCCTCCGGAGGGGAGAATTTTTTTAGTGATCCCATAATACGATCAATAGATGGAGATCGTTTCGCACAGTTTTAGATAGGAAGAAATTTTCTAGTATGAGGAAGCGATAGAAACTGGTCTTCTTCTTTAGGAAATTGTATGAGTCTGCGAATCGAAATGGGACTTCCATTATCAGCGGATTAAATGGGAGACTCGGCTGCCTGCTCAGTCACAGCGGATTGTCAATTAATAGCTGTCTCGTGAAGTTCACTTCCCGTCATTTAGGCCTTAGCCTGACTAAATAGCAAGCTAAGAATTGCATCTGCTTTTGCCTAGCTAATTGCCCAACATGCGACACATCCATCCCATGTGTTCGCTGACTGTCTCTCAATTATAAGGTAGACTAGAGCGCACCAGTCAGAAAAGTTAAATATAGATAGCTACTGCTTCTGCTCTAAGATGCGAAAGGCAACATTTAGGTGTAGAAAAAACTCAATTCGAGTCTTATTGCTAAGCTATGAGTCCCAATGCTAGGGTTAGATTTCATTTTTTGATCGCTTAGCTCCACAATGCCTTTTTAAATCGTAAGACTTCTTTTAGCTGCAGAATACTTGCCCATTTACTCGTAACTATCCCTCTCTTTTAACCTCTGACTAGGATAAAAACATTTTCTATCATACGAAGAGGTACCTCAGTACTGTTTAAATTATGCTCTCTTCGATCAATTGTCAGTATGATGAAGTATCGTATTGTAGACTATTGCTTATTATTTTAAGTTTTCACTCATTGCTACTTGCAGTGGAATAGTAGATACCCTCGTAACTGTCCGCAAATCTCGAGCAAAAGCATCATTCAGATTTTGAATTTTAAAAGCATGTAGCGATTAATGGGCCACGAATTTCATTTCTCTACGGCAAAAATTTAACAAATAAATTTATGGTTTTTTAACTCGGCATCAGACGACGCGTGACTTAATAATAGATAGGATAATCCGATTCACAGATGCCTAAAAGGGCACAACCAGTTCCTATAAAGCGTTGAAAAACAGCGTTATCTAAAAGTCAGCGAGTAGTTATTGAGTGCCAAGTCCGCTTTATTCTAACTGTATAATTTTGCATTGTCATGCAGTGAACGCCTTGTGTACATCCACGCAGTGTACACCTTGAGTACATCCATGCAATGTAAACCTTGTGTACATCAATCCAGTGTGCACCTTGTGTACATCCATTCAGTGCGCAGCTTGTGTACATCCATTCAGTGCGCACCTTGTGTACATAAATTCAGTGTGCACCTTGTGAACATCCACGCAGTGTGCACCTTGTGTACATCCATTCAGTGTACACCTTGTGAACATCCACGCAGTGTGCACCTTGTGTACATCCATTCAGTGTGCATCTTGTGTACATCCATTCAGTTTGCACCTTGTGTACATCCATTCAATGCACACCTTATTGTGTTGGCCTTGTGAATCGCTGTATCTAAGAAGACATCTATTAGCCTCTTATTACCTATAATAGTCGCCAGATTACTTAGTATATTACTAAAGTTATGAGAACTCGAGCAATTAAGTGGTAGCAGTTCTTTTCTCGACAGCATTTCGTCTAGCTGTTTTAGAGCGGATAGTTGAAGCGTTTGTTAGTAGCGGAAAATTTGCTGCATGGACCAATCGATGGCAATAGTAAAATCGAAAATACCGAATAATGCATGAAAAAAATTTCCCGATACAGACAAAGAAACTGGCGCGGCTGAACACAACGAATCGGCCAAATTTCAAATTCGTCACGCATCGCTAGCACAAAGCAGGACATAGACGGAGAATCACTGTGTGTACACCCACCCTAGCAGGCTAGCTGTATTGCTCCGGTGCAACAAAGGCCCTGCTTGGGTGCTGGCACGCAACAAAATCGGGTCAGTTGTTGCTCGAAAGGGTAAGTAAGCAACCGAAAGCAACCGAAGTGAGAAGAAAGCGATGAGGCTGCGGGAGGCTGAGCATAGCTGAGAACTAGACACGCTAGGCTGATTCGAGAGCCCAGCCTCCCTCCTAGGATGGCGCAGCGCTGTGGTGGTCAAGCGTGAACCGTGCAGCAGGTGTCACCCGATAGCCCAGGCAATTCCTAAGAGAAAGAGAGACACACACAGACGGAAACCAATTAGATGAGCTCGCATTTCCATCAACCTTCTCGGGCGCTTGTGCACTGCCATCTCACACCTTGTTTGTCCAGTGATTTTCTAACGAGTTCTGAAGTCTCCTGCACTGCCTATTTATTAATTGAACTTGTCTTATTTCACTTCAAGATGGCTGAAGGTAAACAATCCGGTGATTTATTATTTCTGTGAATCGCTTAGAAATGTGAAGCGAAAAATTGTCGACTTATCAGCCGACAAAGTGTGTACTTATACACAGACTGTTCTCATCGTTTTTTTCTGGCAATCTTACAACAGGGTGGTTACATATAAAATCGATTCCGTGACTTATTGGAATATTGAAATAAACTCAAACTAAGCAAGCCAGCAAAAACTCTACTGGGAGAGAACACTTTCTACGAAGAAAGTATAACCCAGACTGAGTTTTAGAGTCCTGCTGAAGCCCAGACTCTTTCCAACAAAAGCGGCTGGATGGGTGCAATTGAATTACCACAAACTGATGTCACTTTTAGACTGTCCGACTATCTTCTTTTAGTGGCCGAGCATTTCCGGAATTAATCCGATTTGCAAAGTTACAAATAGGAGAAGCAGCAGCTCAGTCTTCCTTTGCTGTCTCGCTCTTGCCTTTTCTGTGGGCGCTTCCGTATGAAGACCATCAGTCAAGAGATTTCTGCAATGACCCGGCAGGCATTTATTTAGCTAGAAAGAAAAATGGTGACTTGAAATTTTTATCCAGAAAATAAAACTTTCTCAAGGTCTCAGAGATTTTAATATAGGAAAGCATTACGCAACAGTAGCATTTATTATAATCCTCAACAAGCAAGCGAATTGGTCTCAATTCAACTTCAAAGCTCCCCTCTAAGAATGATGAGACCGCAATCCAACAAGGACAGAAGCGAAGCTTAATGCAAAGCGCACGGTCCGCTGGCCGCCTTTATTGCCCACTGACTGAGACTTTGCCTCGTCCAGAGTTTACTTTTCTGGCAATCAATTTTTTTGCTTCTACAGTCAACCGTCCCGTTTCGAGTTTGACATCCGGGACGGCTTTCGGACCTGTCGCGGAGCTGAATTAGGCAATATAGAAGTTGACTTGGGGGCAGCCAATCACAGACGCGCCCCCAGGCAACAGGAGGAGAGATTAGGGCAAAGTTTGAACCTAAATATCCCATTGCTGACCCGAACTTTGATCAGCCTCCTTAACTGAGCCGCCAGAGAGCAACAAGAATAGAACAGCAAAGAGCAGCTCAGCAAGCCATGAAGCCAACAGACGGGCGCACTGGAAGGTTGAGCGGAGCAGCGGCAATGGCGCACTGGTGTCTCACACTGCTGCTGGCAGTCGGCCTGGCTTGTCTAGCTTGGCGAACCGCTGTCATGGAAGCCAGAATTCGAGACCTCGCCGAGTCGCTCGAAGCCGTCAACCCGTCGATGTACGACGAAGCTTCACTTCGCATGCGGCCTGACGAATCGTTGCGGAGGCACCTGCGGCTACGCAGGCGCAGCCGGCGACAGACTGGAATGAGCGGTGATGACCGCTGGCTGGAGGCGGTCAGCCGGTTCAAAGTGAGCCTTCCCGACGCTTCAACCTGTCAATCTGTTCCCTTCATTTCTTTTGCGCGATAGTTGTTGCCATGCATCCCCTGGTATTTGATGATAATGCGGCGACCTTCCCGATTCTATTCAAGAGCCGCCATTTTTTGACAGAATGATCGCAATATTTTTAAAGATCAAACTCAGTTTGACAAATAGTCTAGTTTGATCGACATAGGTGTCCTCTTCCGATCGATTCCCAATGTCCAAGTATGGGGAGCTCAAATCTGTTAAAAAATTCCCAGATGTTGCTGTTGTTGCTAACCGTCCTGATCCCATTCTCTAACAGCTTCTCCCAAAAAGAGTTCCTCCCCCTAATTGATCCACCAATATAGATAGACCAGCAGAGTGGTGGATGGGAAGAGATGCGCAAAAAAGGATTTAAATCCTGCTCACTGAAGACCAAGGCGTTGGTTTTTGCTCCATAATCTATTTTACTCTGTGAGGTGTTTGAACAATCTAGCAGCTAATTGCCTAAGTACCCTGGCGCATTCACAGCACGGCCAATAGCACCCAGCCCTAGCAACCAGCTTACTTGAGACTTGAGAGGAGAATGAATTCATAGGGACACTAAAGAAACAGAGAAGGGCTTCCATTTTTTTCTTTCGATCCCGGAGCGCCACTTGACAGCCGGAGGTGCCAAGTGGGCCGGCGGCGGGGCGGCGGTAACTCGGTATCTCGCTGTTTTTTGCATCGGTGTGGGATTTATTTTTTTCTTTCTATGAGGCTTCGTCCGGAAGCTGAACTGAAGCGGCTTGGCCACTTATGTAGACGCCGGGAAAATAGCGAGAAAAAACGGAGGCTTAAGATGAGGGAAGCAATATTCAATGCTATACAAAAAGTTCTGCAGCTTCTCGTGGGTGGTCACCAACTATTCAACAGCCACGGGAGACTTCCTATTCATTCTTTACCAGGAAATCTCTCTCCACCAGAGACTTCGCTAAACTTTGTTTGACGTCAAAAAGGAGTTTATGGAGCGATAGCAAATAAAACATGCTAATAAATCGGGTGATATTAATCCTGTTACAACAGCCATATACTAATAATTTGGGTTGCCAGGTGGCCGATCTGAAGTCCATCTGCGTTACTATGCGTGAGGCTTGCTCAGTGCAGCACCGGGTGCGCAACGTCCGAAATTCAAAGCGTAAGAGTTTTCTGTTCGAAACAGAAATCGTTTGCAAGCATCTTCAATCCAGGGCCCTTAAACCATGCCCCTCGATGCAACCCCTTTGATCCAGGCACCTATATTTACACCCTCAATCCAGGCCCTTCAATCCAGAGACACTCAATCCAGGCCCTTCGATCCAGGCCCCTCAATCGAGGCCTCTCAATCCAGGCACCTATATTTACACCCTCAATCCAGGCCCCCAAATCTAGGCCCCTCAATCCAGGCACCTATATTTACACCCTCAATCCAGGCCCCCCAATCTAGGCCCCTCAATCCAGGCACCTACATTTACACCCTCAATCCAGGCCCCTCAATCTAGGCCCCTCAATCCAGGCACCTATATTTACACCCTCAATCCAGGCCCCCCAATCTAGGCCCCTCAATCCAGGCACCTATATTTACACCCTAAAACTCTCAATCCAAGCCCTTCGACCAGGCCCTTTAATTCAGGCCCCCCAATACATGCCTCGCAACCTACGTCCCTCAATCCAGGTCCCTCTACCTATGCCCTTCAATCAAGACCTTCCCTCAGACATGGATCCTTAGTTAATGCCCTTCAATAATAATGCTCAAACCAAGGCCCTTAAATCCGTGACATCAGCAACTAATCAGCCGTCGCCATTAAACAAACGCAAAAATACCCTCGCAGCGGAGTCACCGAGCCAAACCTTGGCACCGGGACCACCGGGGCCTCCCGGACCGGCCGGCCCGAAAGGCGACAAAGGCGACATGGGCGAGCGCGGCCTGATTGGCCCAATCGGTCTGCCAGGCAAGATGGGGCCTCGAGGCGTCCAGGGTCCCAAAGGCGAACCCGGCGATTCGTTTCGTCCGAGTAAGTCGAAGATTTTCCACATCAACCTCGAGTAGAAAATCCCTAAACCCGTTGACTCCCCCTGCGTCAAAACCATTGCCAGATGGCATGAAGTGCCGAGTGGACTATCAGGGCGAGACGGTGTGCAGCTACACGGACTCCAACAACACTGTAGTGAAGGTCAGGAGCCGCGGCGGCGGCGTCGTCGGCGAGAAACAGTGGCAGCCTGAGCCTTGGTGTCCTTGTGAGCCATCAATTTTTTAGGGGAATTGAACTGTCACAGAAGCTCTAACTCGTGCAAGGAGTTTTGTTAAAATCAATAATCTTCCCACCTTAGTTACGAATTATAAAAATTCTGACAATTCAGGCCAGAAAGGCGAACCCGGGGATCGCGGCCTGGTTGGCCTTCGCGGCGAGAAAGGCGAGCCCGGCGTGTGCAGCCGGCCCTGCTTTGCCATCGCCGAGGAGACCGCGTCTCAGAAATTCGGTGAGCGGGTGCTAACTAAATCGGATGCGTGTCTTCAAAGTTTTTTGGGAGTTTCTAACAATTTTCAGTGCTAAATGACAAAGGTACCTGCTTTAACGCATATAATCGTCCCAATCTACAACTGTCATTGTCTTAAAGCGCTTCACTCTACAATCATTATTGTCTATAGGCGCTTTAGTTTACAATCCTTATTTGTCTTTAAGCGCCTCAGTTTACAATCCTTATTTTTCTTTAAGCGCCACTGTCTAAAATCATTATTTGTCTTTAAGCACCACAGTCCGTATCCGTATTTGTCTTTAAGCGCCAAAATTTACAAACCTTCTTTTCTTTAAGCGCCTCAGTTTACAATCCTTATTTTTCTTTAAGCGCCACTGTCTAAAATCATTATTTGTCTTTAAGCACCACAGTCCGTATCCGTATTTGTCTTTAAGCGCCAAAATTTACAATCCTTCTTTTCTTTACGCGCCACAGTCTAAAATCATTATTTGTCTTTAAGCGCCACAATTAACAGTCTCAATCGCCGTTAAGCGCATAAGTGTAAAAAATTCTTGTCTTATTCCAATCTCAAATTTCTTTAAGCGGTAAAGTCAACTATGCCCATTTTTTTGGTTACTAGTACCGGTTTATTCCTTTTAATTTTTTTGTAACAGTTCGTGACAAAGGTCGTTTAACAATAATTGCAGAGTCGCCCGCTGCGCAGCCCAATCAAAGCAACAGCTCTGGCAGACTGCAGTCCAGCCTTTCCAATATCTTCGTATCAATTTTGTTCGCTCTGGAAGTCCTAATTACTATTGTGAATCGCTTTGAGCCGAATCAGTTTGTCTAAAGTTAGTTTTCGCACGCCAACTTATTTTCCAAGCTTTAAAGTCTATATTGTACCTACTCTACTTCTAGTAGGATAGGGGAGAAATCTAAATTTCATTCATTCATTTATGCCGGATTCTTGCGGCTTCATTTCGGCTATTTTAATTGTGAATTTTTTTATGTCGCGGAGCTTCATTTAGAAAATAAAAACTAAAAAAATACGGACAATAACGAAAATAATTTTCTAACTTAAAAAATACGTTTAAATAACTAATAAGCATAATAAACGGTTATTAATTAGCTTGCAGATACAAATGTTCGAGAAAAGTAGCAACTTTGTCGAAACATTAATTTAGTTGATTTTTTAGCCTATTTTTAGTTTTTCACTCGTACTTTCTGGAGGCAATTTCGACTTTAACTCGTGTAGAATTGGTGGCGTTTTGTGGATTTCCATTCGCGTTCAAAATATACAGCCAAGAAGCAAGAATGATTTCGGTAAAAATAAAGTGAGCATTAGTATATTGTCATTATTTTATGTATTATTATTATTATTATTACTATCATTGTCACTATTTTTAATATTACTGTTATTATAACAAATTTTTATAGATTTTTATAATTTTATTTTTAGACATTTTTAAACTAATAAACTTAAACTAAAATCGGTTAGGGACGATTTTCAAAAGAAAATTTGCCCCAGCGTACCGAATTTCAGCCTTCTGACGAGTGTTGACAAAGTCTACTCACGTAATTAGAAATGAGGATGCAAAATTATGACAGATATTCGCAAATTGCATAGCCAATTAACAAAAATAATTTTTTATGTCTTATGCAGTACTTTAAAAAGTAATATGCTTCTATATTCTGTTCTTGTGGTAATTTTTTGTTTTATTTCTTTTTCCCCTTTACCTCTAAGTCTCTGAATAGCTTTTGCACTCGAATTATTCCCGATTTTAAAAAAAACTTTCGCTAAAAAAATACAATTAAATTGAATAAAAATCAGAACTTGACTGGCCTGCGCATTATAGTAATAATTTTATACAGTGGAAGAACATAACATTCGTTAGACGGCATACATTTTGAACCCATACTAGTGCTTAGCGTTTGTGACACTGCATCAGAGTAATTCAATGCAAAGCCATACAATTTCGGTACTGCAAAGCGGAACAGCTGTTTGTCTGTTGCCTTGCACCTCAGCGCGCAAGGGTGCCGTCTGCATCAGTACACGTTGTTTGTGGCTGTTTTTTCATGCACGATTTGGCTTGATAAAAGTAACATTTTTTCAACCAGCGGTACTTCTAAGCTTAAACTTCCGGTCTAGCCATAAATGCACTTTATTTATGCACGTTCAGGGTTCGAATAATTCAAAACTGTCACGCTCTATTCGTAAGGAAAAACGTGGCAAAAAATTGCTTCAGCCTTTTGCATCCAATGGATGGGTGGCCGAAGTGCACTTGTTCAGTAGCTAGAATACAATCTTGTATACATCCGGATACGGTAAAATGCAGATAAAAAAAGTTTGGGCCATTTTAAGGGCTCATTATTTGTGTCTGCCATTGAGCGTCCGTTTTTATTTCTATGCGTGCGACACTTACACCAAAGCAAGGGCAGTTGCTATGGTAATGAAATTGGGCCTACTCAGGATCATTTACTGTTATGACCTATTCCGAATTCTTAATCAGCGAGACAGTCCCTGAGCTTGTCATTCGGTCCAGAAAGTTTCAGCTACTCAGTCAGTTACTCAGCTACTCAGTCAGTTACTCAGCCACTCAGTCAGCCAAGCCTCCATCATCGAGCTCCTCAGCAGGTGCATCATCCGCCGGAGCAGCAGCTGTCGCCCCCTCAGAAGCGGCCACCTCGCCATTGCCCTCTCGTTCGCGGCTTTCGCCCTGGTCTCGGCAGCCAAACAGCCAGCTGGCCAGGTAGTAGACAAACTCGAGCAGCTCGATCGACGTTATGACGGTGAGGCCTCCCCACAGCGAGAACGAGCCGCCAATCTGGGAGACCAGGGCCTCCGGTGTGATCTGCAGCTTCTCCTTGGTGACAGTCCTCGAGAAATCCGGCCTAAATACTCTCAAACGCAGGAAATTATCCCTGATGAGGCTGCCCTCCTCCGATTGCAACAGTTCGGTGGCGCCAGCCGCGTCCCCGCTCCGGATGAGGCTGTCTGTCCGATTGTACACACTGAACTTTCCAGCCAGCATGGAATTGTTGCGGACTCTCAATCGGTAAAAGTCCAATTCGTTAGTTTTTGGCGGCCACAGAGACTGGTAGGCGGTGGTCTTGAAGACTAGGGAGTGACAGGAGGCCGGGCACGAGGCGTCCGACTCGCTGGAGATCAGATTGCGCGGGTCCAGCTCCTGCTTGGAGGCGCAGTCGTATCTGCAAGAGAGCAAAAGCAAAGAGGCATTAGGATCTAGAGATGCCTAAACAATCACTGACTGAATTGTCTCCTGCATGTGCATCTAGAAACAAATAATAAGCTTGGCTGCACATCTTTGCATGAGCAGCAGATCCATAAATTTCTGGAAGCAACCAGAGATCTATTGTTCTCTTGAAGCAACCAGAGATCTATTGTTCTCTTGAAGCAACCAGAGATCTATTGTTCTCTTGAAGCAACCAGAGATCTATTGTTCTCTTGAAGCAACCAGAGATCTATTGTTCTCTTGAAGCAACCAGAGATCTATTGTTCTCTTGAAGCAACAAGAGATCTATTGTTCTCTTGAAGCAACCAGAGATCTATTGTTCTCTTGAAGCAACAAGAGATCTATTGTTCTCTTGAAGCAACCAGAGATCTATTGTTCTCTTGAAGCAACAAGAGATCTATTGTTCTCTTAAAGCAACAAGAGATCTATTGTTCTCTTGAAGCAACAAGAGATCTATTGTTCTCTTGAAGCAACAAGAGATCTATTGTTCTCTTGAAGCAACCAGAGATCTATTTTTCTCTTGAAGCAACAAATCTCTATAGACGTCAAGAAGCAACAAATCTCTATAGATGTCTAGAAGCAACAGATCTCTATAGATATCTAGAAGCAGCAGATCTCTATAGACGTCTAGAAGCAACAGATTTCTATAGAAGTCTAGAAGCAACAAATCTCTATAGAAGTTTAGAAGCAACAGATCTATAGATATCTAGAAGCAGCAGATCTCTATAGATGTCTAGAAGCAACAGATCTCTATAGATATCTAGAAGCAGCAGATCTCTATAGATGTCTAGAAGCAACAGATCTATAGATGTCTAGAAGCAGCAGATCTATAGATGTCTAGAAGCAGCAGATCTCTATAGATATCTAGAAGCAACAGATCTATAGATGTCTAGAAGCAGCAGATCTATAGATGTCTAGAAGCAACAGATCTATAGATGTCTAGAAGCAACAGATCTCTATAGATATCTAGAAGCAGCAGATCTCTATAGACGTTTAGAAGCAACAGATCTATAGATGTATAGAAGCAGCAGATCTATAGATGTCTAGAAGCAGCAGATCTCTATAGATGTCTAGAAGCAACAGATATCTATAGATATCTAGAAGCAGCAGATCTCTATAGATGTTTAGAAGCAACAGATCTATAGATGTCTAGAAGCAGCAGATCTATAGATGTCTAGAAGCAGCAGATCTCTATAGATATCTAGAAGCAGCAGATCTCTATAGACGTCTCGAAGCAGCAGATCTCTATAGATATCTAGAAGCAGCAGATCTCTATAGACGTTTAGAAGCAACAGATCTATAGATGTCTAGAAGCAGCAGATCTATAGATGTCTAGAAGCAACAGATCTATAGATGTCTAGAAGCAACAGATCTCTATAGATATCTAGAAGCAGCAGATCTCTATAGACGTTTAGAAGCAACAGATCTATAGATGTCTAGAAGCAGCAGATCTCTATAGACGTTTAGAAGCAGCAGATCTATAGATGTCTAGAAGCAACAAATCTATAGGTGTCTTGCTGAGAAATCTCGTAAAACTGAGAAACCTACGTCTTTCGAGGAAATATATGGATAAATAGGCTTGAATTTATTTGAGATATTTATAAAGTATTTTTCCTGTAGTTTGTTCAGCATCAACTAAATACCTTTGAAAATTGATAATAAAGAGGGCCAAAAAATAGTATCTGATTGCAGAGAAAAATCCCAAAGCCTAATCCTGCCTAATCTTTCTCAATAAGCCCTTGGGATTAACCACTCAAATATCATATTGAAAATCTGTTCTGTTTTTTTTCTCCGTTTTATTTTCAATATTTTTATCAATTCGTTGATTTTCCAGTAACGCCTCCATTTTTAGCGCTTTTTTTAATTTCAGTTTTCTTCGCGCTGGATTTTCGGTGCGAGCACTAAAACTTGTTGGAACGGGGCAACCAGCAATGGCAATAAATTTTATAACTTCCTTCGGACGCTTGGCCTTTCAGTTTTTACAGACACGCACGTTCCTTCTGGACTTGTAGGCTGGAACAGGGCAAGCTGTAATTGTTATAACGTCGAATAATACTCGTAGCTACTATTGGGCCAGGGACTCAAATTTTTTGTTTAAAAATTGTTGAAAACTCTAAAATTAGAAAATTTTAGATTGGTTGCTAACAGACATAATAAAGAGTGGCATTGCAGGGGAATGCAACTTTCAGGTTGATAATACGAGGGGTGGCAACTCAGACAATGAAGACCTCTCTTTTCCATCTGAGAGATATGGAAAATCTAGCAACCAGACCCAAAGTGACGAACAAGTACCGAACAAAGACCGAAGAAGGCCTATTAGTTTTTCTTAAGACTCGAATTATTTGTAAAACCTTGAATTAGTCAAACATAATAACTGTCCAGTTTTTGCTAAAACTCCTTACCTGGTAAAGAAGTCCTTGAAGTTCAGCGAGCTGTTGCCAACCTGGCCACAGAACGGCACCCGACTCAGTTCGGCGGTGAGCGGGTAGTCGGGGTCCACGCAGCCGCAGTGCCGCCTGATTGAGTTCTGCACTTCCAGCTGACGGCAGGTGAGACTGTCGTATTCGAACTCTCGGCTATGGGCGCCTTTGACGTCCCCGCCGCCGCCGCCACCGCTGCCGATGTGCAGCCGAATTTGGCGCCGGTCTGTGCAGTTCTCATTGGGCGAGTATTTGTACATTTCAAGGCTGCGCGCCTCCACCAGCTCGATGACGCTCTTGGTGCCGGGCAGCACGTGGATGCCGAGCTGGCTGATTCGCGGATAGCTTCCGGCTGGATGGACCATCACGTGTGCGCCGATGCTGTCGTCCAGGTCGAACAGAGTCGCCGAATCGTTGCACAGATTATCGTCCCGACAGCTGAACATCTGCTCGGTGTCCAGGTACAGATCCATCTCCAGCGCGTGCGTCGTGTTGGCGATGTCCGGCGTTGGGGTGAGCATGAAGCAGGTGAAAAACTGAGGATTCGGTATGAGAAGCACGTCGGAGCTGACGTTGCAGCTTCGCTGTTGAACTTTCGACTCTTTGACGTAGGTGAAATTGCAGGTGCCGTCCAGTACGAATTCGTGAAATTCCAGGCCAATCCTTCGAACGGTGTTCACGCCCCAGTTCTGGTACAGAAACGACTTGGCCGTCAGGGCTTTGAAACTTCGAGAAAAGTTTTCGTAGCTTCTTAATTGGGCCAGCATGTGCAGCAGGTGGATGTCAGTCACGCTTTCGCCGCTGCGACTCCCAAATCTGCGAATCATGTCCGTGGAGAATGGCTGCAGATTGCAGATGGTCACCGATGGGAACGGGACGCGGTCGGAGTAGTGCTCGGTGGTCACTTCCAGCACTGTCTGGTACAGGCGGTACGTGTTCACTAGACGGATGGTGAAGAACAGGCTCACGCCAAGGAAACCGGACACAGACATGAGCCACACCAGCCTCCAGCAGGCGCTGCGGCAGCGCAGTATTCGGGGAACACCGCGCACCGACGACAGAAGGCAGAAGCGGATGAATTCATCTTTGACGGAATTGGGTTGATTCGACCGTTGCATCAAATCGCGTCGCATGGCTGGCTTGTTGCAACGGCGGGCGTGTTTGCTTCCGCTTTCTGCTTCTAGTATCCGTAGACTCTGCAATTGGAAAACATTTCTGAGTTCAGTGCGCAATATCTGCTCGCGAAATATACCGTTCACACGATCGCTTGCACGACACACAGTTGCTATGGCTGAGAGCCAATCAGCGAGCTTCGACAGGATTTGTACAGCTGTACCCCGATGCCGCCCCCATCGCGGGAGGGGAGAGAGCAGCGCAGGCGCACAAAAAAAGTCAGCTGTGCACTTTTATAGTTGGGGCAAAAAGCGAGCATTTTGGTGCGGAAGTCCAAATTGCTGAAGTGCATAGGCTGGGTTTTCAGATGCATCTTCAGTGCAGTATCTGTTACACTTGCAGCCACTGGCCAACAAAATTTTTCGGTTTGGTTCTGACTGTAGATCGACTTCAGCAATCAGTGCTATTCACAAATGTATCTTTAAACCCTGCCGCAGCATTTTTGCCATTATCTATCTCCAAAAGTTTGAAGCCAACTTTAAAAATTTTTTATTTATATCGCTAATTTTTAATTAATTTTTGTGATTCGTTAATAGATTTCTAAAGATGCCAATTATATAGGGCTTTTTTTAGGCTAAAAAGGAGAGTCCAGGCTACAAAGGAGAGTCCAGGCTACAAAGGAGAGTCCAGGCTGCAAAGGAGAGTCCAGGCTGCAAAGGAGAGTCCAGGCTGCAAAGGAGAGTCCAGGCTACAAAGGAGAGTCCAGGCTACAAAGGAGAGTCCAGGCTGCAAAGGAGAGTCCAGGCTGCAAAGGAGAGTCCAGGCTACAAAGGAGAGTCCAGGCTACAAAGGAGAGTCCAGGCTACAAAGGAGAGTCCAGGCTACAAAGGAGAGTCCAGGCTGCAAAGGAGAGTCCAGGCTACAAAGGAGAGTCCAGGCTACAAAGGAGAGTCCAGGCTGCAAAGGAGAGTCCAGGCTACAAAGGAGAGTCCAGGCTACAAAGGAGAGTCCAGGCTACAAAGGAGAGTCCAGGCTACAAAGGAGAGTCCAGGCTACAAAGGAGAGTCCAGGCTGCAAAGGAGAGTCCAGGCTACAAAGGAGAGTCCAGGCTACAAAGGAGAGTCCAGGCTACAAAGGAGAGTCCAGGCTACAAAGGAGAGTCCAGGCTACAAAGGAGAGTCCAGGCTACAAAGGAGAGTCCAGGCTACAAAGGAGAGTCCAGGCTACAAAGGAGAGTCCAGGCTGCAAAGGAGAGTCCAGGCTACAAAGGAGAGTCCAGGCTACAAAGGAGAGTCCAGGCTACAAAGGAGAGTCCAGGCTACAAAGGAGAGTCCAGGCTACAAAGGAGAGTCCAGGCTACAAAGGAGAGTCCAGGCTACAAAGGAGAGTCCAGGCTACAAAGGAGAGTCCAGGCTGCAAAGGAGAGTCCAGGCTACAAAGGAGAGTCCAGGGGGAGTTGTAACCCAGTGGCTAGGGCACCAGCTTTATGACCGGAAGGTCGTGGGTTCGATTCCCAGCTCCAGTAGGAGACAATTTGTGCCCTAGAGCCCTCCAACTAGCAGCGGCTGTGCCGTTGGCTGTACATCTGGTCGAGAGGCCGAGAGGTCATTTAAACTGAGTCGATAGGCTGGATAAATATGGTCGGCTCTAGAGCTTAAAGACGATAATGCTTCCTTCATTTATAAATGCACTTTTTTCAATATATGAAAATTTTGTTTTGGCGAGGAGAAAACTGCTGTTTTATGATTGAAATAAAAATCCAGTTAAAATTCATCCATTCGAAATGTCTAGCATTTCCCCACTCTTCCATCTGTCTCAGTTTGAGGATGAAGAAGCCTGCAGGCTCCCAGCTAAGCTTGATTGATGTTTGACTGGACTCCACTAAGCAACTCTATTTCAAGAGTCTGCCTTGCTTTTAAGGGCTTTTTCGTAGCAACAAGAATGCCTGGACGCAACTGAAGTCAGCCAGTTGGAGCAAACACGGGGGTCGGAATATTTTGTTTGTCCGGGCAGTTTGAACAGCGGCAATACAAAAAAAATTATGTCAACGAGGGAATTTAAAAAAACTTCCTCACCGACGTTTGTTTAAATTGCTGCTTTTCTAAACCAGACGCGGCTGGTTTAAAATGCCTGAACTTACTTTGAAAGTGAATAATTTAAAGGGTAGCAATATGATCTCTTAGCTTAGTGGCTAAGGCGCCTGGCTTTTGAGCATAGGGTCGTAGGTTAGAGCCCCAACTCTAGAAGACAATTCAAGCCCTTGGATTATAGCGCACCTGCGGCGTTCTAACGTACATACGCTCGTAGTTATAGATAAAAAAATAGACTAAAAGAAGCGTAAAACGGTACAAACCTGCCAAATAACCTTTCCCCTGACCCAAGCAACCGCCTCCAATCTACCCCGACCAACACGCGCGATATACTCCACTATTTTAATGAATCTATGAGTAGGTAGGTTGGTAAATTTTCATGAAATAATAACAGAGTTAACGTAATTCTTTTTATCACTAAAGTTGGAATTTGACAGGTAAATGGAATTTTTATAAAAATCTGTAGAAAAAAGTTTCTTTTTCAGCAAATGGAGCTGCTCAGACAAGGGTAAGAGGAGACAACCATAGACAAAAACATCTATATCTCTCTAGTAAAGAGTTTTTATGGGAAGCAGTTAAACTAATCATATGGCGGCACATCAAAGAGTTATAATAGCTACAAATCATACTGTATAATCTTTGCTAATAATTTTAAAAGACTAAATGTTATACTAATAATCAGGTCAATACACGGCCTGCAGAGTTTGTGTGCGAACTAGGGACACGAAAACTCCCAGCACGACGCTCTCCTGTTGACGCCGCTGCACCAGCACGTCGGAATCGATCTCCGAGGACAAGATCGATGGAATTCGGGGAGCGCTGAAGACGCGCCTACGCTGATAAGAGGCAAAGCTTGGCGCTAATGATGAGGAAAGTTGCGGCGGCGAGGGCGGAGGCGGCGGCAGCGGTGGCAACTCGAATTGTTCGGCCGGCGGTGGCGACAGCCGGGGAGCCTCCGGCAAGTCGACGACATTCTGGCTTTGAAGCTGTTCAAAATCTGCGTCAAGAGCTGCCGAACGACTGAAATTAAAAAAAAAATTTTATTATTATCTTTACTACTGCTTACTTACAGTAGACTAAGCCGAAGCAGATCCGCTAATTAGTCAGTAAATTTCATTCATGAAAAAATGAAAACTCACGCAAAGTCTTGGCTGTTTAACCACTCCTGTGTGCGTACTGAGGCGTGCGAAGATCCCTCAGCTGCGGTCTCCAAGTTGCCGTCTATTGATTGCGATTTGAAGCCGCGCTGTCTTGCTGACGAGGGCCTGTTTTATTGATTGATTGATTGATGGATGGATTGATTATTTGATTTTTTAATTGATTGATTGATTGATTGATTGATTTATCGATTTGTTGATTAAGTGGTTGATTGATTGATTGGTTGATTGCCTCTGTCGAAGGCATTTGACCTGAGACTTAAATTTCGCACAGATCTCAGCCGTCGCACCAGTTATGCATTCCATTGTCTGCACTTCGAATGCACTTCGAAATTCGAAGTCCGAAATTCTTTCTCACAATAATTGAACAATGGTAAAAAATGACAGTAAAATTGAATGACTCGTGCAAATAAGCTGCTGTTAATAGGAAGGCAATTAGATGCTAAAAATAGCATCAAATGATTCTTGTAGTGGCCTTGAGCTCTTGAACTTCAGGGTCAAGTGTGGTAGGGATCTGTATCCGGTTATATTTCTTTGCTTTTTTGCTAAGCTCTTGCCTCCCTATGTCCCGGATCCTCTATTCCTCACCCCGGCTGCGGTCCCGAGTGCCTCAGATCCCTGGCTGACTGCGCCTTGCGAAATCCTTCTCGGTAGCGTACGCCGCCTCCAGTCTCGGTCCCGCTGGCCTGGCCTGACCGCCTCGGTCTAGTCCGTCTCCGAGCAACTGCTGAGAAGGGAGCCTGCGCTCCGAGCCATTCTTGTCGTGCTCGACCGCTGTGAACCGGCTTGGCAGACTGACTCCTTGAACGCGTGGCCCTGCATGAGTTCGCCGTAGGTAGGCATTTACTTTTAGAAGAGGCCAACGCAATATTATTATAATTGTGCACTTTTTGATTAAGTGAATAAAAGTATGGGATTAATACCCGGGCTTCCAGTTGAACAATCGGCCAAAACTTCTGATGGCGCGTTCTATAACCGGGTGGCAGGACATTTGAAAATATTATTTATTAGTATTTGTAAAATAAGTGTTAGAAAACTCAGGAGCAGTGCAAGATAAAAGAACCGGCACATAACCGCAGAATGTCACCTTGCTGAAGAAATAGTGACTAAACTATGTAAGTAGCTGACTCGATTTTATTTTACTTCGTCATACGTATACGGATTGGCTCGTTTTTTTGTGCATGTTGCGCGGGGTAGCCATGCCGTTGGTAGCTTGCTTGTACATTGTGCGTTTCACCGCAGTACAGAATGGACAGTGCACAGCTAGTGAGCTGCTTTTTTACGCTTGTATTTTTGATAGTTCCCTTTTCTATGCAATCTTTATCGCCGGCAACCGCTGTTAAGCTGAGAGACAGTTGTGTCTGTATTTACTCGCAATTCAAACTTTTGCTTCGGTTAAAAAAACATTTTTGGTGCGAAAATTGCTTCTGCTATTTGCTACGATTTGGCCTATGACTCACTCTCACCTTCCCTGTCTCTAATCTTTCTTATCTATCGTTTCTATTGTAGCGGTTCGGTGAAAAAGCAAATGTCATTTCATAGCGATTTTCAGATAGGATACAGTAGGACTATTGCTTGGCCACTTTGCTAGTATGTGATCGCAAGGGAGGGTTAAGCAATCAGTTTCTGAATGTGTATGGACTATTATAGTTAGAGAAAAACGAGTAGTTTTGTTGGCTTGTAAAAAGGCAGTGGTTAAGCACTGAAGCGCCTCTAGTTTATTTTAGTTTCATTTGGCTTGCACATAGCTGAGTGCAGACGCCAACTCTAGGAAGATGTGTACAGAGGTGGCGGAAAGCCAATCAGCTTGGCAGTGAGCTTAGCTTGCCGACCTGCTGGGTGCGCCCACCACCCAAGCACATATGTAGGCTTTTGCTGCGCATGCACGGCTTGGCCGCTTGGCAACGAGCTTCGATCGTTTAAGACTCTTAGCCGACACCGTTGCAGCAGCTGCCGACAGCTAGGGAGTGCGGCGTTGCGTTTTTTCGGCCCGCTGGCGATCGTCTGCTGCAGTGGCCGCCTCAGTGGGCGGTGGGATAGCAGTGTACCAGCGCACGCCGTGATGTGGAAGGAAATTGGCGACAATGAGCGGGCGAGAGACATCAGTGAGGTTGAAAGACCCGAAAAGCTGGCGGTATATTTCTAATAAAAAACAAATGCCGGCGTAAAAATAAGCTATTTTTGGCAAGATTCTTCCTGAAACAAACTTTTCTGCAAGGGTGACGGGGCTCACATATGATATTCTGTTACATGTACGTTTCCCCCTAAATTTTTCTTTAAACCCATCAAGTTCCAATTAGTTTTAGTTGGTTTATAATGTTGAGCTTCCGTTTATTCAAT
Source organism: Macrostomum cliftonense (assembly GCA_950096795.1). Taxonomy (NCBI): domain Eukaryota; kingdom Metazoa; phylum Platyhelminthes; family Macrostomidae; genus Macrostomum; species Macrostomum cliftonense. The sequence goes on along the minus strand of CATNEM010000110.1, from coordinate 1,929 downwards.
AGGAATTCTAACTTTTTAAATACCATCGTTGGTTCAAAAGTTGTTCGTGTCTTTTAGAGAGGGTTCTCTTTTTTCTCCGATATCTCTTCTGCGCCAATCGAGAATTTTGGGTTTTTTTTAACTGGGTCTCTCTAACCGATCTGATGCGGAGAGACGCTAAATTAAATATGCTGAGTCGTGTACTTGTAATCACGATTTTGACAGCGTTTTGTGAGCGGCTTCTATTACAGTATTTTTTAACAAAACCTACTTAATAAAATATAATAGTATACAATTTTTGGGACAACAAAATGCTTTTAATAAAGTAAAAAAACATTTAATTTTTTTTCTTAAAACAATTATACTAGAATAACAATTAAACTTATGAATCTATGTAAATAGTATGTTTTAAACTGCATTCAACGAATTTTATCTTGACTCTCGATTGACAAGCGAAATTGATTGAATTTAAACGCGAAAATACCATGGAATATGTTGGGAGTTCTTATGAAGGAGATATCAAGAATGAGCGGTAAGTTTGACGCAGATACGCTATTAAATGAATTGGTTGCCTTATAGTTGTTCAGCATGAAAAGCTCTCAAATTTTCTCCTTGGCTTAGAATATTGTATTATTTAATGTGGGATAAACAGTAAATGAACTAAAGTATTTAAATTTCCAACTAATGTATAAAATTATGAGAGAAAAATCACAGTCTCTGGAAATTTAACAACTTAGAATTTGCCAATTGAGCTTAATTATGCTACATTATGTTTAATTACGCTATAGATTGTATAGAAGAAAAATTCTGCCTCAAAGGCTGCATAATTTTGAAGAATACAGTTTTTTAATTCAATAAAGATTTCATGATTTTATTTCCTATTAAATACTAAAAATGCTTGAGTTGTAAATGGTTCAAAAAACAACTCTTCGGGCATTTTATTTTCTGTAATATTATCTCTTTTATTTTCATCTCTTTTTTACCTTATTTATGGCTTTTTTCTTAAACATAATATTTACAAGCATTTGTATTTGGATAGCCTAGAATAATATAATAGTATGAGGCCTACATTAAACTGCTTTGCAATTTACGTGTGGCTCATTCATTAATTGGAGTTTCAATTTAGCTATTTTATTAACTGAGGCATAAATTTTTATGCTTTTGCTATCACGTGTTATAATTTTTCTAAATGTTCTTTCTTTTATAACCATTACAGGATGGAAGGCAATGGAAAGTACTCATTCCCAACGGACACTAAGTATGAAGGCGAAATGAAAGACGGCATGTTTCATGGCAAAGGCACGCCTGTACTTTCCGAATGGCAGCAAATACGAGGCTCGATGGGGAGAACGGAATCGCCGTTGAATGTGAGCTTCAAATTTTATTCGCAATTTTCGTAACAATTTCTCATTAAATTATTCATTTATTCTGTATATTTGCAGGAAAGAAACTTTACTCCTTGTCCTGGCCATTTAATTTCCCTCGCCACCTTCACTCCCTGCGCAGAAGAATGGACTTTCTAGTCGTCCCTATCCCTGCCTCTCGTCACCCTCAATCCCTGCCCCTCATCACCCTCAATTCCTGCCCCTCGTTACCCTCAATCCCTGCCCCTCGTCACCCTTAATCCCTGCCCCTTGTCACCCTCAATCCCTGCCCCTCGTCACCCTCAATCCCTGCCCTCGTCACCCTCAATCCCTGCCCCTCGTCACCCTCAATCCCTGCCCTCGTCACCCTCAATCCCTGCCCCTCGTCACCCTCAACCCTGCCCCTCGTCACCCTCAATCCCTGCCCCTCGTCACCCTCAATCCCTGCCCTCGTCACCCTCAATCCCTGCCCTCGTCACCCTCAATCCCTGCCCCTCGTCACCCTCAATCCCTACCTCGTCACCTCAATCCCTGCCTCGTCAACACTCCAATCCCTGCCCTCGTCACCCTCAATCCCTGCCCCTCG